>SDVV010000691.1:0-29645 GCA_016164225.1 Gammarus roeselii
TAGTGAGGAGACAGCACAAACAAATTGTAAGTACATTATTCATAACACTTTTCCTCTCTCTCCCCGCTAGGCTCCATCCACCATTCTCCTGTCAAATGGAGCAACTCCCCAGCCGAGAGCCACAGGAGAGAAAAAGAAAACCAAGACATAAATTTTGACATGTTGACATATTTATTAATATTTCAGGCCAATGTTCAGCCACACATGATAGGTTGTGTTATTGATGTATAATTGTCAATTCTGTTTGCATGCACAGCCACACTAGGATTATATAGGACAACCGGTGGCTGATGCATTTAATTTAATTTGATTTAATTGAATTAATTATTGCACTGATTCAAAGTAAAATAAGCCCAATGTTTTTTTTGTTTTTTTTAATTACGTTGAGTGCCCCACGTTGGGCACTTCACACCTTCGTCGCCCTCAAGGACCCAGAGCCAAGGGTTCCAAACTCCATCGGTGAGCGTTAGGTGTTTCATTCTTTCTTTTTTTTGTCTACGTCTACGAGGGGGTAAAGTTTAAAATACCCGGTCATTGGTTAAAAGGTGGTTAACGCCAGTTGTAATTTATCAAGGCGTTTTTCTTGAAAAAAGGGGAAATAGGATTGGACCGTTTCCCATGTGTCATTAGGAAGGGTTAATTATATCCAGTGTGACCCTGTTTTGTGGTTGGGGTCCTTTTTCATTACGCACGTGTGTGCATTCTCAGTGGTTAAAAAGTGGTTAACGCCAGTTTGAAATTCATCAAGGCGTTTTTTCTTGTCTTTGTGGTTGGGGTCCTTTTCATTACGCACATGTGTGCATGTTTACTATTGTGGTTATGGCTCACACCTTATCATTAGGATAGACGTATTCATCTACTACTAAGCGGCGGTATCAATATTAGGCATACGTGCCTGTGCTTTCGAGTTTTACGCATTATTATTAAAATATATATCTGTGCATTCTACATCTTAGAGGAGGTGTTTATTAGGCATACGTGCCTGTGTTTTACTGTGTGTTACTTCTTTATTTGTGGTTCGGTGCGTGCGTCAGCTCTGTGCAGTTATAGTACGTCGGGTAATACTCCTATGTCGGAGTGCACATTCTAAATAAGGCCGTCAGATGTTTCAGTGCGGTATATTTTATAGAGTTGGTATAAGGTATAGCGGTGTGGTTCCCGTGTGCCGGGGTACATATTATAAGTAGGCTGTGTCATGTGTTCGGATGGGGGATAGTCGCGTCAGTTTCCGGGCTTCTTTATATTTAACAAAGTAAAGCTATGTAATAGACCTTTAGTGGTGTTTAAAGTTCCCCACATAGAATCGCAGTTTGTATGGAGATTAACACAAATATCATTTCCCGACCCACTCCAGAGAGAGTAACGGGTGTGTGTCATTTAGGTAAATACCTTAGACCTCATGCTGGGCCGGGCGGACTCACACAAAGCCGTCGGTCATTAATAAAATTGTGGTTGGCAGTGATTGCCTTTAATAATTATAATTGAGCTGGGCGGCTACACAGGCGTTGGGATGGAGAGACATGAATGTGGAGGTGGCAAGAGAGCATGCAATGAACAGGCGTAAGTGGAGAATGGTTGTGAATGGTTGATTTTTGACGCTGCTCTGATGTGCTTTCCCGCCCTTGGCACCCCGCTGTCGGGATGGTCGTGGGTGGGGGAGCCCGGTCATTATGACGCGGCGGGGGTAAACCAGTGAAAACTGTCGGGCCCTGCTGCTGACGACGGATCCTCGGACTGCACTCGTGACCCAGAGTGTATATTGAGGGGGTACCGGCCGGACCCTTTCGCACAAAAGGGCTAAGTTATGTGAGTGTGAGCGTATGAGGGTGTGAGTTGCGCCTTGCCGTCGGCCACCCCCCTTTCTGGGGGATGCGGCCTAGTGTCTGTACCACATCAAACTCACATTCTCCTTTACCTTTAAATTTCGTCTCACCCAGCGTCAACACATCAAACTTCCTCCTCACAAACATCTCACCAATCTTCCTCCTCTTTACATTATTCGTACTACAGCCACGCACATTAAGCGACCCTAACAATAGGGTTCGGAGAGGCGTGAGCCTCTCCTCCCCCCGCTCTTATTGCCGTTTTTGAGGAAGGGTTTAACAGAGAAATGGATTTCTAGCCCCATCACGAGCTGCAGTTAATTTTTTGATCGTTCTTTAGTTATCGGTTAAGAGGACAGTACAGGTACAGAAGGAAGGTCGAATCCTCCAGAAGACCGATGACCGATGACAAGACGCACTCTCATGAACTGAAAACGCACCAAAACTTTCGTCATGGGCACGAAGGCATCCGATCAGAACTCTGCGTTGGGGTGGAAGGATGATTATTCATTTTATAGATCATTAACACTTTATTTTAGTATTTCTTCTTTCTCGGGCTCTATTACTTTTCTCTGCCTTTTTTTCATGATAAATTTTGCATTGGTTATTATTATATGTGTCGAGCTAGGTTGAGACAAGGTAACCCAGGCAAGGGGGGTACTCGTGGGACCCGCGTGACTCGGGGAACCCGGGGTCTCGGAAGACCAGGAGGATTTTGGGGGCCCAATTTGGACCTTCTGGGGTCCTTTGGGACCCCCTTGAGAAACTGTGGGCCCATCTGAATCCTGGTACCTCTGCTCCCCCCCTCCCAAATCTACGTTAAACCTACTCTGTATCTATGTTAAACCTACTTGGCATCTATGTTAAACCTACTTTGTATCTACGCGTTAAACCTGCTCTGTATCTGCGTTAAACCTGCTCTTTATCTACGGTAAACTTACTCTGTATCTACGTTAAACCTACTCTGTATCTATGTTAAATCTACTCTGTATCTATGTTAAAACTACTCGGAAACTACGTTAAAACTACTCTGAATTCACGTTAAACAAACTCGAAATCTGCATTGAACCTACTCGTAATCTACGCTGCACCTACTTTGCCACTCTTCAATTGCCCTATAGGGGAGTCTACATTAACTTCGCGTAGGGACTACGGTTAAGCAACTACTACGACTACTCTGTTGTTGACATTTACCGCCGAACTTTAAACCTTGTGGTGCGTTGCTGTTGAAGTTGATCTGATCCATGAAGCCGTAGACCTTGTACCAATATCGACGATACTATCTGTGCGGACATATACTCTTGAGGTTCTGAGGCGTTGGAGGAGGGGACTTATTTCGTCTGAGTCATTATCTTACCTGAATAAATAGACTACTAAAAATAAACTAGACCGCGTAGCTGTAAACATTGTGTCGCTTTGCTGTCGAAGCTGCCTTTGTCCGTGTAGCCGTATACCTTGTACCAATTTCGAGGATACTATCTGTGCGCACTGGCGTGTGTACATATTACTCATGAGGTTCTGAGGGGTTGGAGGCGGGGGATTCCTTTCATTTCGTCTGAGTCTTTATCTTACCGGAATAAATAAATTGTACTAAACAACTAGACCGCGTAGCTGTTAACATTGTGATGCGTTGCTGTCGGAGCTGACTTTGCCCGTGTAGCCGTAAACCTTGTACTAATTTCGACGATGCAACCTGTGCGCACTGGCGTGTATACATATTACTCTTGAAGTTCTAAATGATTGAACGCTCAGATCCGTTTTGTCTAAACATTTTTCTTGTGCTTACCAGCGTGCGTCTGACACGACGATTTTTTTTTAAATTATCTAACTTTGACAACGTTGTTTTTCTCGCATGCCGAGGCGTGCAAGCCTGCTGGAATCCATGATCGTCTAGCCTTACGGGGGGGCCTGTTATGACTCACGTTGAGGCTCCGGTGGAAATGAGGCTTAAATCAAATAAGAACTCTGCATCATGAAATTTGGGTAAGGACTGAGATCCATGATCAGCGAAGCTGAAGGCATTTATTAATCTACCCCTGCTGCATTAAAATTGCCAGGCACTCCTCCTCAGGTCCTACCTACTCTTGCGCCTTCCGTGGAAGATTAAAGGGACTAACGTCAGATCTCTACTGGAGATGGTCCTCTCTAGTCTCATCTACGACCTGCTCTTTGCTTCCATACTCAATGTCCTACAGATCAGTTCGCCCAACACTTATTATCCTTTCTTCACTCGACGTTTCATTTCGTTTTCTCCCAGTTTAGTCTTCACCATACGAGAACCTAGAAATTTCAAACACGGAACTTCTTCGCATCGTCATTTGTGGAACATCTCACTACTATACGTTCTCCCGCATTAACTCGCAGCTCCCGAACTCCGACACTAGCCTCCACAACTCTGCCACCAATGCCGTATGATCCGCAAATAGCACCCATTTGCTCTTAACAACTCAACCTCGGCCCCGTACATTTGCGTTCACCTTCTTGTCCACTCCATCCATGTAGAAATTGAACAGCCAAGTAAACAACGCAAACAAGTCTCCGCCCCATTTCAACTGGGGACCACCCACTCGCGGCGTCAACTGAAATCGCTCTACACAGCTTCGACATCAATCAATACACGTCTCGTGCCCTAAGGGAGAGCATACGAAGACTCGCGTCGAGGCTCCGGTGGAAAGGAAGCCTAAATCAAATTTACGCTTCCACGAATCACTTCATAACCGTACAGACAGACAACACGTACTCGCAGAGTTCATCATTGGCTTCAATCCAACTTTCTCAACCTCTAGTAAGCACAAAATTCAGCAGCGAAGCCACCTCCGCAATTGACAGTCCACCGACGACGGAATCGTACAGACTCAAACCCTCAACTTAAGTAATATATTCATGCAGTTACACATATTACAGATTGACCCGACATCTACAATTTTTTACATCAGGCATGGTCATAGCCGCCATCAGAGGCACGAAAAACTTATTCATTCAACTTTAGCACCAAGGTCCGCACATCATGAGAACTCTCACAGACATTTTTAACCTCCATTCTTCACAACACCTGAAACCAAACAAAGCCCTTACAGATTCAGCCTCATACACACCAATTTTATCCTCTCAAATCCCTTGAAAATATTAAAGGCTGGTTCTTTACGAAAACAATGCCCATAATCCACTTGTATCTAGACACCCCCTACGGGGGAGCCTACTATGACTCACGTTGAGGCTTTGATTGGATATATGATTATTCATTTTATAGATCATTAACCCTTTATTTTAGTATTTCTTATTTCGTGGGCTCCATTACTTATGTGCCCTTTTTTTCACGGTAATCAATTTTGGATTAGTTATATAATTATGTATCGTCAGACGCCCGCAGAGGCCCTAGGTGGACTGTGCGATGTATTAGTAAGTCTAAACCAACCTACGGTGGGAGAATTTGCGCTCTCCCGGGCGCCTAATAAATTTCCGAGCACAGCTAGGCGTTTTGATGGCTAAATGGTGGAATAATGTTGATGTTGATCTTAGAGAGCGAATGTCTTGAATGGCACTGTGCGTGGAGGGGACGAGGCGAGTCGAGGCAGGCTAAGGCGAGTGGAAACGAGTCAACTGGCGAGGCGACGAGTCGAGACGAACCGAGGCTGGTTAAGACTAGATGACCCGGGAATGAGGGGTACTCGTGTGACTCGAGAGACCCGGGGGTTCTGGGAACCCGAGGGACTTGGATGACCAGGAGGATTTGGGGAGACCCGCATGAATCCTTTTGGGGCCCTATGGGATACCCTTGAAACCCTTTGGGACCCCCTTAAGAAACTTTGAGACACGCGTGAGGCCCCTCTGAACCCTGGGACCCCTGTTTCCCTCTCCCCACGCTTCAAAACCCATACACAGAGAAATTTATAGTTGTGAAATGCCTGAGTCGAACAATTAATTATTACAGCCCTCGGATTACTGGTACAGAGGGCGAGGGTCGCGTCGAGGCTGGTCGAGGTGCGTCGAGATCAGTCGAAACATATTGCGGCGAATCGAGTTGGTCGCGACGAGCCGAGCGTGGCCGAAATGATTTGAGACAAGCTGAGACAAGGGGACCCGGGGAGCTTCGTGGACCCTGGGGACTTGGGTTATCCTCCGGGATTCCTCGGGCTCTTTTAGGACCCGAGGTACCTCTGCCACCCCACTCACCCTAAAATGCTTGAGTGAAAATCTTGTTATTACAGTCCACATGATTACTAGCGCAGAGGGGGAGAGCCACGTCGAGGCAGGTCGAGATGGATCGAGATCAGTTAAAACATGTTGAGGCGAATCGAGTCGGTCGCGACGAGCCGAGACTGGCCGAAATGATTCGAGACAAGCCGAGATGAGCTGAGACGAGGGGTCTCGGGGGAGCTCGAGAAGACCCGGGAACTTGGGTTACCCTCCGGGATTCATTGGGCTCTAATAGGACCCAAGGGACCTACGCCCCCCCCCCTATCTTCTTAAACAATAAGTGCGAAATCAATAATCTGAGCAGTTTTTCTGCCCATGATGAACGTGCCCTTACTCTTTTCTTCACGATCCACAATTTTGTCATGTATAATAACGCTGGTGAATTTGTGTGGGAGTTCCTGTTTGGGATTTTGTAAATGGGTGTTTCTTCTTCAGTCTGTGCTCACTCGCACGTGCACGGACCATAAGTAGTTTCTGGATTGACCTGGGCTGCGTAGCTATGAAATCTTGTTACGCGTTGCGGTTGGAGTCGATCTAATCCGTGAAGCCATAAACCTTGTACCAATTTCGATGATATTATCTCTGCGTACTGGCGCGCGTGCATATTACTCTTGGAGTTCTGAGTGGATGGGGGCGGGGATTTGTTTCGTCTGAGTCTTTATCATACCTGAATAAATAAGTAGTACCTCTACTGAACCAGACCGTGTGGCTGTAAACATTGTGTTGCGTTGCTGTCGGAGCTGACTTTGTCCGTGTAGCCGTTAACTTTGTACCAGTCTCAACGATGATACCTGTGCGCACTAGCGTGCGTTCTTATTACTCTCAAAGTTCTAAATGATAGGAAGCGGAGATCCGTTTCGTCTAAGCGTTTTTCTTGTGTACACCAGAGTGCGTCTGACACTGATAAAATGTTCACATTTTTATAACATTAACAGCGTTGTTTTTTCCTCGCACACTGAGACGTGCGAGCTCACTGAAATCCATGATCATCGAGCCTGACGGAGGAGCCTATTATGACTCGTGTTGAGGCTCTGGAGGGAATGAGAATCAAATCTAATCAGTTGAGGCTCAGGTGGAAATGAGGCTCATATCTATCTAGATAACACGGTTTCAGGATAAAACACTAGAACCAACCGCCCCTGCTGGGATAGGTTTTACAACGCGTTGTGTTAGCTAGTCTTGTCCATCCTATGGTAGGAGAATTTACAATCACAATAAATAAATATCCGCGCACAGCTAGGCGTTTCGGTGACAGTTGGAGCGTACAGCCAAAGTTCCCGCTTCCCACTAGCCATCGTATGCAGATTTAGTAAATGACCGGAGGCAATACCGATCACATATATGTCAGCGGGAACCGTGGCGCGAGCATTGGGTAGCCAGACTTGGGGTTCCAGAAACACTAACGACCGATGGCACGGCCAATTTTGAGAGGAGCTGATATGTACGTTGCGTAAGCTTCTCTGTATCCGAAAATTGCGCACAACCTCTTCTCAGCGGTGGAACTCGACCTAAAAAATTAGTCTGATGTGCCAGCAGAATCCAAAAGATTAGTGCCCTACAGAGAAGCTTGCAATGACTCGCGTTGAGGCTCAGGTGGATATGAGGCCCAAACACAACCTTGAGGTGGATGGATGATTATTCATTTTACAGATCAATAACACTTTATTTTAGCATTTTATTATTTCTTCCTCTAGGGGCTCAAATATTTATCTGTGCCTTTTTTTCATTTTGATTAATTTTGTATTAGTTATATAATTATGAATCGTTAGGCGCCCGCAGGGGCCCTGGGTGGATGGTCTAGTCCGGTGAGTCTACAATGTCACTCCCTCGCTCGTGCGACGACTTCGCGTTGGGGCTCCGGTATCTCCACTTGGTATCTACGCTAAACCTACTCTGTATCTTCATTAAACCTACTCGGTATCTACGTTAAACCTACTCGGTATCTACGTTAAGCCTTCTCGGTATCAACGTTAGGATTACCCGCAATCTATCTTAAGCCTACGCGGAATCTGCGTTAGACCTACTCGCCTTTCATGTCTTGGGGATGTTACTTGGCATGACCTGAGGATGTCACCTGGCATCACCTAAGGATGTCACCTGGCATGGCCTCGGAATGTCACCTGGCATGACCTGAGGATGTCACCTGGCATGACCTGAGGATGTCACCTGGCATACCCTGATGATGTCATCTGGCATAACCTCGGGATGCCACCTGGCATGACCTGAGGATGTCACCTGGCATGACCTGAGGATGTCACCTGGCATGACCTGAGGATGTCACCTGGCATGACCTGATGATGTCACCTGGCATGACCTGATGATGTCACCTGGCATGACCTGAGGATGTCACCTGGCATGACTTGAGGATACCACCTGGCATGACCTGAGGATGTCACCTGGCATGACCTCGGGATGTCACTTGGCATGACCTGAGGATGCCACCTGGCATGACCTGAGGATGTCACCTGGCATATCCTGAGGATGTCAATACATTTACGTAGATGCGCGTTAACTCTTTCCGATCTTGTATGCGCTATTATGCGAATGTGCCACAATCGAAATATATATTTGATTCCACACAGACAAAACTGATCTTTCTACACGCTAGGCCGTGCGAACTTACCTGAATCAGTGACGGTCGCGCCCTACGGGGGAGCCTATTATGACTCGCGTTGAGGCTCCGGTGGAAATGAGGCTCAAATCAAGTCAAACACAACCAACCCGCAAGATTGGCACCTAAGTCTACCGTTAGTCTTACTTGTTCTCAGAACTGCACTAAAAACAGAGCTCAATTGTTCTGTGGTAGAAATGCTGTACAAAACGACTTCCCGAGTGTCTGGGCACTTCGTGAAACCCTCGGAAAATAACGACCTTCCACCAACGAAATTCATCGTAAAACTAGGGGATGCAATGGCATGGCTGGTGTACCACACTCCCAAATGTTCGCAAACACAAGGCAGAGGTGAACCGGAGCTAGTGACTGCACACATGGGTATGTGAGAATAGACGCAATTTAAAGACTCATCCCTCTTATTTAAAGCCCGTACCGCGTAATCAAACGAGGCCCAAAAGTTTTCTAAGTTATAAGGGCTCGCGAATTCTAGTTCTGCATTGCTCTCCCTCACATCAACCATCGTACAATTCACTTCCTGTCAATAATGTATTTTCTTTTAAGATGAAGGTATTATATTTTAGATCATTGTATTAACTACCATTGAAAGTTTATCGTAGACGCAGTTTTCCCTCTGGCGGTCACAATCCCTCCGCACGTCAACTTGTCATCAAGAAGTGCGGGACTCCAGCTCAAAGTTCCCGGCGTCTACTGAATTTTTGGCGCCAGTCAATCAGCGCCAGGAGCGGCAACAAGGAGTGGACGCGAAGCCAATCAGCATCTGAGAAGCGGCCCAGAGATCTTGAAATGCTAAGTACATGATTAAAGGAGAGTCTTTAAATCATGAATTACATACGAGTTCTAGCAATATTTTTCGCCCATTATTAGTCTCAGTTAATATAAGCAACAACATCTAGACAGTTTAAAATGTTAGGAGACAAGTTTTTCATTGGAAATAGTGAATAATTGGCACAGCGACATCAGCAGTCTGCCCCGTCTGGCTGTAGCCAATCACGTGTCGGCACGACCAGAGGCTAAGGCCAGGCCTTCGGCCAAACCTCATTCAGCTTCCATCTGAGGTAGCAACAGATTGTACTCAAGGCTCACCACAACGACAATGTCTTTGTCGCCCCTCCTGTCCTGTGCCAGAGTGACACAAACTCCCAACCGTAATGACCGGAGACTACTTTATCAATTGACATCCATTTTTCATTGTCCATGTGTAAGATTAAATTCGGCGATAATCTCGCCTCATTTTGTTTGGTCGTGATTACATTTATATAATTTTCATATAACGTAATCAGTCGCTACGTATATACACTATTTTCTCATAATAAAATGACTATTTTGATCTTTCACGTGGTGCTACTATTTTGAATTGCATTGTATCAGATCTTACCAATAAATTAAATTTACACGTGAATTCTCTCTTAATTCCACCTCCTTTTGTCTAACGACATTAAGGGTATTGCCACGGAAAAGGCAACCATAAAGTGTAAGCCCTCAAAAAGTCATTCACAAACTAAACCGGAGACTATTGCGGTGATCAGCAATCACACTACATTCACGTAGTCAATCCAAATGATAACAATTTGTACGTTCTTTAGTGTATAAATAATCAGTAGTGTAAATAGTAGAAAACATGTAAATGTAGTGTTAGAAATTTTGTATATAGCAACGTATAAAGTAACATTACAATGACTAAAACACGCGACCTAAAAATGGTAGATACAGTCATATACAAGCAAACATGACACAACAGGGCATCATTACGTTACTAATGATTCCGGAACAACAAAATACAAAGCTATGTGACATTGTTGAATAGGACGCATAAATAAAAATTCTTTATCAGAAATCATCCAGCAAGCATGTTAGAAACACACCGCAGTAGCGGGTAACGGACGAACCATTGCACTGAGGTTGTTTATTTTCGGGATAGAGCAAGTGAGGGGCTCTCAGGATTGATATAATTTTTGTACGACAAGTTGGTAAAAGTGGTTATTGTTCACATAACTTAACGCGGTTTTCTTGTTCTTTTTGCAGTGTTGGATTTAAAAACATAAAACATACAATTGTTCATGAGCTATTTAATAATTGAGTAGGCATGCCAGGAACATTCCAATACCCATTGAAAAACTACTACTGAAGCTGTGATTAATAAGGTACTAAAAATCTACAGTCCGGAGCTATGTTATATAGGTTGAAATAACATAATCACCTCAGCCACCCAACAAGGTAAATATTTAATAACCAAGGACATTTCTTGTACAAAAATTACAAAATTTGTTGCTTACACTGTTGTGAAAGTTTAGCTCAGGAGGATTAGTAATTGTAGTTAGACTTCTGTCAGCTGTAGCTGATATCGGAAAGATTTCCAAACTGTGCACTGTATTTTTTTTGTGTGAAATTATAACTCATGGGCCGAGTTGGCGAACGATTGTCGGCCAGTTCCAGACTAGGGTCGAACTTGCAGGATTTCATAATGAATCATGTTCAAATTGATATTGAACAGTCAGTGTGAAATGTTCCTAGTGGAACGACCTTTGTGAGTCTCAAGCCAATGCTATACTAAGATAGTTTGTCAAAAATAAATTAAATAAATTTTGTATCCACTAATAAATTCAAATCTTCATAACAAGGTCGGCTAGTGCTCGGATCTTGACCGCACAATTTGTGTGGTCTAGTTCAGTAGGTTTTGAAGGAAAAAAACATGAATGTGTTTGCTATTCGGGTAGCAAGTTACTGTTGTTCTCTTGTTATTTAACTATAGATGCTCCAAGATATTCTTTTTACTTTTTTTACAAAAACTGCATGAAGTCTCTGTCTGAGTTTTCTACCGCGGTTCTCCAGGCATAGCCAATAGCTAAGCTTGGAGATCTTTGGCAGTTCTACAGTGACGTGCAAGCTTCTGTAGATGCTTTGCCCGCTGTCGAAACCCCCGTGGCCACAGCAAACACAGTGGTAACGGGTGGCGGGAAGGAGGATTTGTATCAAAAGTGCCTTTCCTCATCCCATGTATTCTTGCAACTACCACCGGCCCCTCTAGCATGGAGGCAGAAGCCCATCCGGATCATGACCCAAAAAAAATAAGAAAAGGTGAATTCGAACCAAGATTCGGCCAAGAACGGATCAAGATGAGTCGAGATTGAATAACTTTAGCCCAATTCATGTTTCACAATACAAGTTGAGTAGTTAAAAAAATGATATTGTGTATAATTTCAAATCCTTGGTGTATAAGTCCAATTGTCATCCACTAATTAGGTCCTTCTGACTATAGAAAAAGTAAACGATAACTGGTGTCCCAAACATAAAAAAATTAATACATAACCTCAAATAAATGTTATTTAATGACAATGATTACCCACTCTGGATTAGAATAATGTAACTGTAAGCTAAGGGGCCGTGGACATAGCATTTTCGCTAGCTTTTTGTGGGAAAAATAATTGGCCAGTGACAGAAGCTAAGGAAAAATTTCTTATCCCCACCGAAACTCCTTCCATTTCTCTTTCTGCATTCAGGATAGGTAGTGGGAGAGCTAATAGCTACATATTTTGCAGACATTCTCTTCAACATCTTAGCATCTGGGCAACTGATTTGTGACCTGGCAATAAATATTTTTCTTCTGGTTTGAACTATTCTTACCTTCAGAAATTGAAAATAATTCCTTACTGAAACATCATCGTACTGTAGGTAAAAACGTCAACAATGCACATTTATTTCTAAATTAACCTTTTTTCTATAAACACGTACTGGTGGTTGTACACTATTAGTGTTGTACCAATTCAAAAAGAAATTCTTACATGAAAGTACCACCTACATTTCATTGTGTGCTAGCATACATACACATTTTTTTGCTCAAATATTATTTTTCTTGCAAAATAACACTTCCACCTGTCTGCGATCATAAAATTGTGTTTCCGGCATAGCACATACCTCTTCAAAAACTATAAGCAAACACAGGTGCGGAGGATCTACACCAAGTGTTATATGGTGTAGCTACAGTATGATAGTTCTCTAAATCACTTTCCTACCAAATCACTTGGGGTGGATGTATGATTATTCATTTTATAGGTCATCAACACTTTATTTTAGTATTTTATTATTTCTTCTTGCTTGGGCTCTATTATTTTTCTCTGCCCTTTTTTCATGGTGATAAATTTTGCATTGGTTATTATTATTATATGTATCGAGGTTGGTTGAGACCAGGTGACCCAGGAAGAGGAGGTTTTCGCGGGATCCGCGGGACTCGGGAACCAGGGGTTTCGAAAACCCGGGGGGCGTAGTAGACCATGTGGATTTGAAAGGATCCACTTGGACCTTTCTGGGGCCCTTTGGGACACCCTTGAGACCCTTTAGGACCCTTTTGAGAAACTGTGGGACCCTTTAGAGGCCCCTCTGAATCCTGGAACCTCTGTTCTCCCCTCCCAGCGCTGTAAAACCCATACACAGAAAAATGTATACATGTGAGATGCTTGAGTAGAACAATTAACCCGGTTACCCTCCGGGATTTGTCGGGCTCTTATGGGACCAGAGACACCTCTGCCACCCCACTCCCGCCCTAAAATGCTTGAGTGAAAAAATTTGTTATTACAGTCCACACGATCACAACCGCAGAGGGTGCGAGCCGCGTCGAGGCTGGTCGAGGTGCGTCGAGATCAGTCGAAACATGTTGAGGCGAGTCGAGTTGGTTCCAAAACTGGCCGAAATGATTCGAGACAAGCCGAAACTGTCCGAAATGATTCGAGACAAGCCGAGATGAGCTGAGACGAGGGGACTCGGGAAGACTAGGGGAGCTCGGGAAGACCCGGGCGACTAGGGTTATCCTCCGGGATTCATCGGGCTCCTTAGCGACCCAAGAAATCAATGCCCCCCCCACCACACCCTATTCCCTTAAGCGATCAGTGCGGAATCAATAATCTGAGCAATTTTTCTGCCCATGACGAACCTGCTCCTACTTTATTTTTCACGATCCACAATATTATAACACTGGTGTATTTGTGCGGGAGTTCCTGTTTGTGATTTTGTGAATGGATAATTTTTTTTTGTCTGTGCTCGCTCGCGCGTGCACGGACCAAATGCAGTTTCTGGGGTTGACATGGACTGCACAGCTATAAAGCCTTGCGACGCGTTGCGGTTGGATCCGTGAATCCGTGAAGCCATAGACCTTGTACCTATCTCGACGATGCTGTCTTTGCACACTGTCACGCGTGCATGTTATTCATGGAGTTCTGAGTGGTTGGAGGCGGGGGATTCGTTTTGTCTGAATAAATAAATTGTACTAAAAATAAAATAGACCGCGTAGCTGTAAACATTGTGTTGCGTTGGTGTCGGAGCTGACTTTGTCCGTGTAGCCGTGACCTTTGTTCCAATTTAGACGAAACTATCTGTGCGCACTGGCATGTGGACATATTACTCATGAATTCTGAGGGGTTTGAGGCGAGGATTCGTTTCGTTTCATCTGAGTCTTTGTCTTACCTGATTAAATACATTGTAATAAAACAACTGGACCCCGTAGCTATAAATATTGTGTTGCGTTGTTGTCATAGCTGACATTGTCCGAGTAGCTGCGAACCTTACCAATTTCAACGATACTATCTGTGCGCACTGGCGGGTGGACATATTACTCATGAGGCTCTGATGGGTTGGAGTCGAAGATTTGTTTCGTTTTAAATATTGTGTTGCGTTGCTGTCTGAGCTGAATTTGCCCGTGTAGATACTGACCTTGCACTAATCTCGACGATGCTACATGTGCGCACTAGGGTGTGTACATATTACTCTTTAAGTTCTAAAGGATTAGAAGCGGAGGTCCGTTTCGAGTTAGCGGTTTTCTTTTGTGCACCAGCGTGCGTCTGACATTGCTAAAATTTTCACATTTTTTCAAACGTTAAAAGCGTTATTATGTTTTTTTCCTCGCACACTCACGCGTGCGAGGCTACTGGAATCAATGATCATCGAGCCTTACGGGGGAGCCTATTATGACTAGCCTTGAGGCTCTGGTGGAACGGAGGATCAAATCCAATTAAACCTACCAAATCACATACCACACAAAAATCCCAGTCCAAGAACTACCTTATCATGCCAGGTCAAAGCGGATCAACCCCTCCGGTGGTCAGGGAGATCACCCTGCCTGCATACCAGCCCACAGACATTGCTTACGGGCTATTCCTAGTGGAAGCCAAATTTGTCCGCCACAACATAACTGACGAGGAAGCCAAAGTACTAACTGTATTAAAAGCACTTACACCCAATACACAACTTGAAGTCCGTGACATAGTCATGAATGAAAAATAAAACATATACACAAAACTGAAACATAAAATCACAGACATCAACACTGCTCCGGAAGTAGCGTGCGTGCGGCAGATTCTGGAAAGAGAGCCAATACCTTAGCGACCTTAGGAAGTTAGTAGGGAACCAAACCCAGGACGACAACCCCTTCTTAAGAACCATCATCCTTCGCGAAATTCCACCACCACTCAAATATGTCATCCTAGCAAATGGTGACACAATGCTGGCAGAGATTGTTAAAGCAACAGACCGGGTACTACAAGAATTTACCGAGCTGAATGCCACCTCAGTCAACATGACGGAAACCACACAAACAGCATGGGGAAAAAGTTAGCCACAAAAATGGGAAGCGTCCCAGTCTGAAAAGTGTGAGGGAGTGATCAACCTCATTTCTGAGCTTGACGTGCGCAACAGAGTGCTGGAGACAGAAATATCACGCATGGAGAGACTCCTAGAGCGCCTCGAGCAACAATTGTACTCTCATGAAGAGCGTCCGGTCAGGGATCAGCAGAACCTGCTCCAACGCGTTCAAAAATTGGAACAGCACCCTTGTAGAGGTTCTTAATTGACTCTACATTATCCTAATAACACTAAACACATTATGCGTGCATCACAAGCACCCATTACCATTAAGCAATCGCATCTTTTGATCTCATTGTTGCATCTCTCTGTAGGTAGCTACAACATTTCCGTTCAGCTAGTACAAAACTGCTTCCAACTATAATGGCACTGCAACAAATATTTATTTTGGCTAAATAAATATGTATACCACGCACTAAAAGCTATGGAACATGCATCAGAAGGAATAAAAGATTCAGAGAAATATTTTTACAGAAATCTGGCAACAAGCTGAGCGGGGTTTTTCTAGACTCTTCTGTGAGTCGGACAAAATCCTAGTTCTCGTGGCAGTAGTATTATATCCCGGCATTAACATACAGGAAGTGAAACCGTGGCCACAGAGGCAAAGAAAGACACAGCCGAAGCTATATTGATTAAATCCAAAACTATAGATAGACTGTAGCTAGGCTAGACAGCCTGGGCCAGTGCAACTTAGGCTTACCTTGGATACTGCTCCACAGAAGACAGCCTTTCAGCCCGCTGCCTTTCAGCCTGCTGCACGTGAACATCTTCAAGCGAGAAGAAAACTGAATCCTCAAGTCATAAAAATTCCAAAAAAAGGGTGTCTCTCCAAGGAATACGACGCCACCAAGATTTTCTTGCCGGCTTTCCTATCTCCCTTCTTTTCCCCTTCTATATTACCTTAGATATCTTCATTCAGTTAAGTTGGGATCAATACCAAAGATTTTACTTGCTCGCCCCCGTGCCTTATTATCCTTGTGTCTGTTTTTTGGTGCTTGCCCATAATACTCAACCTCATTTGTAAGGAAAAGATAGCATAACTTGGAGTCAGATTGTGCCTTGAAAGTGAAAGCACAGGTTCACTTGAACTATCTATTATCGCTAACAGAAGCTCATTCACTATTAACTTTTTGAGTAAAAAAAAGGGTAAATTACCCTTCCTTAATATAAATATTTAAAAAAACATCACCTAAACCCTCAACAGCATCACGGAGCCGACAGAGCACGTAGTCAATCGCGACCAAGATCAGATATGACGAACGAAGAAGTGAACAACTTGTGCGCAGCCAACGGCTCCCCAATACCAACCTACGGTCAGCGCCTCATGAAACTCAACATAAGCCTGCTCAGAGATATCACTTGGCTCTTTGTAATTGCCAAAGTGGAACAGCCTGTAGAGGACAAGTGTTCCTACAATTGATGCTAAAATAGACTGGTAAGCATTATTTTGCTTACGTGCTCATTCAAATAGACCGAATCATGGGAGCCGACATGTCAAAAATTTAAGTTACAGACAAAACATGTTTAAACTGTCCCGCTGGCGGCAACATTGAGTAAACTTGCTGCAAGGCACGGAGAACCAAAACACTCATTCGTTAAACATTTTCGGTGTGCGAGTTCATGCCAGGAAACTGGGTAAATTTTCCAGTGTATGTTATAGTTTCATTAATAGCTTCTTTTTAAGCATTTAGGGGGCCTATATAGGTATATAAACATGTATATAAATATGGTGACAGTCACCATGCATTGCCAATTTGTGGACTGGTCAGTCCAGAGTACAGCACCAGGCTGCAAGTCAAGTGACCGAATTTGGTGATTATTGTAAATAGTGTAATATAGGTAGACAAAATAGAAATATTTGAAAACAATCTTAGATTATTGATGCCCTTTCCTAGTTTCATGCTTAAAGCTAGCTAAAGATATTCTGGTAACAGATATACATTTTGTAAGATGAATAATGTCATAAGCCATGTGGCAGCCAAGCCTGACTGTAATTTGTGTCAGCTAGAAAAAAAATCAGTTGGTATATATTCCCTATGAACCCTGATGAATCATAATTCCGCGCATATTTCATATGCAGTGTTATAATTGACAAAATTGGGATTCCATTTAAGAATTAAATTCCATAACAGCAAATTCTAAAATATGGCGAATAATTACCACTCAACGGAGCCAGTCCCTCCATTCTTTAATTTCAATAGCAATTTATGCTGACTACTTAACTAGACTTGTGGGTACCAGACTGAGCCCAAACTTTCCATTCAATTAAAGACATAAATTATTGCCTGCGGCTTTGGTGGGTGAACTTAGAGGTCTTAAAAAAAAAAGACCTTACTCCTTGTAGCAAAAGAGATTATTCCACAGCCCGGACCCGGGGGCCCAGCCAGGCTACCCGAGGAGCACTACCAATGGGGGCTCATAGGACCAGGAGTAAAAAGAAACGGTCCTTACCAAGAACGCCACAACATGCCTTGGATCCAGCTATCGCAGTCATCCCGGCAGCAGGCGTCATTCTTGGATGCCAGATTTAAGACCAAGCCGGGGCAGCCCACACAATGGTGCCCCACGAGCATTGTCTTCCCGTCCTGGTCTCGTGAGGAAACCACCATAACTAGCTAAGTTCCCCACTGCCAATTTGTTTGTCTTGCATTGTACATCTTCAATTCATTCATCAATTCATGAGGCAAATTAACTGCCTTCTTATTCATTCCCTTCATATTCTCTTGTTGCCAATAATTGAAAATCGTTTGGTGTATCTGAGACTGAAAAGACATTGTAACTGCGGCACAACCTTGAAAATAATGCGATACACTGACTGTGTGACCAACATATTATTTCATTCATTATCAAATATATGAGCAAAATGGTACCATGCAATTGTAAGTACCGCTTGAATGAATATAGTCATGTAGCTACCATTATATAAAACATCAAAACTCATTTATTTCGAAATAGTCTTCTGACTTCGAAAAGCCCATCATTGGCACTGACCTGCTATGCTACTACAAGCTTGAAGTACATCTACACAACCGATGCCTATTGGATACACTAACAAACCTAAAGGCTCAGGCAAGTTCAGTTACAGCCAGTGATACACTTAACACATCAGGAGACGACCCAGAATGCTATCGTATACTTCTTCAAAAGTTCAAAAACCTCACCTTACCTAACCCAGTACTTCGACCACCAAAGCACGAAGTGAAACATCATTACCACTACAGGACAACCGGTTTTCGCCCGTCAAAGAAGATTGAACCCAAAAGTAGCTGACGCAGCCAAAGAGACGATGCAGGTGAAGCTCCGGGATGGGATCATCCGCCAAAGCAACAGTCCCAGGGCTTCGCCCCTACACCTACTCCCGAAGAAGAGGGGTTGGCGAGTTTGTGACGACTATCGTCTTTTGAACGAGGTCACTTCTAAAGATAAATACGCCTTACCTCCTCTTCAACATTTCTCTGCAGAGCTAGCAAGCTGCTCAGTATACTCAAAGGTTGACTTGACCTCTGCCTTTTTTTAAAAACCCTCTAGAAAAGGAAAGCATCCCAAAAATCGCTGTTACCACACCATTTGGCAGTTAAGAGCTTACTCGAATGCCAGACGGCCTTTGTGTTGCATCACAAACCTTTAAAAGATTTATCGATACTGTACTGCGCGTTGATGGGCGAGAAGTCATCCACTTCAATTACATTGACGATATTTTTCTGGCAAGTTTCACTGGAGCCGAGCACTTCAGGATCTGTGAGTGCTTTTTCGGAGACTGGACGCACATGGTCTTATCATCAACCCACTAAAATGTGAGTTTGGCAGAAAAGAGATCAACTTCTTAGTTCACAAAATAACTTAGCAGGGAATCCTCCCAGTGCCTGAAAAAGTACAGGTCATCACAGATTTTGAGTGACCTATTTTCACCAGGATCCGCAGAACGTACTGTGGGATGGTGCAGCTCTACAACAGATTCTTGCTCATCATCGCACGGATAATGGCGCTCCTGAATCTGATCCTCTCGGGGAAACTCCGTAAAAATGCTAAGGTAAACCGGACACAAACAAAGCTTTTGAGGAAGCAAAGATCACACTGGCAAAAGCCACACTGCTGCACCAGCCAGATCCTGATGCGCCCACTGCAATAGCTGTAGATGCGTCCAGCACGACGGTTGGAGCCGTTCTACGGCAACTACAGAACGCAGAATGGAGGCCACTCGCCTTCTTCAGCAAGAAACTGCAACCCCGTGAACAAAAGTACTTCACTTTTGGTCGTGAATGGCTTGCTGCTTATCTAGCCGTCAAGCATTTTAACTACTTTGTGGTAGGCATCCCCTTTACCATACCCACCGATCATGAGCCACTCGAGGGGGCAATGAGCAAACGCTAGGAGAGACATCCTCAGGGAAAGTCGACACCTGTCCTTCCTCAGCCAGTTCACTACTGACATAAAGCATGGGGCTAGTGCAGGAAACGTGATTGCAGACGCTCTCTCCCGATGCCACGACCAAGACAATGAACACGGACTGAACTCTAGTCCAAAAGATGACGGCACACCCTACCTTTCCGCATTTGCAAATGCAACAACAAGACGACCAACTGCAAACACTTCTACTTAATTAGGACTCGCCACTGCAATTCACATTGATCGAGGGAATTTATTGCCATGTGTTCAACAACATATACCGACCGTAAATCCCTCAAACACGGGGACGACGTTACTTGCAGCGGGTGCACGACGTCGCACACCCTGAAATGCATGCAACATTGCGAATGGTCACACAACGTTTTGTGTAGCCACACATGAAAAAGGACATCCGGCAGTGGTGTGACGACTGCAACAGTTGACGCAAAGAGAAGATCACCAGACACACTGTGTCCCTCCCACTGACAATACCCCCAGAGGAAGTGAAATTTGCCAAAGTGCACTTTGACTTGGTTGGCCCTCTCCCACCGAATGACAGTCATACCTACCTCCTAACGATAATAGATCACCTCACGCGTTGGCCGGAAATTTATCCCATCAAGGATGCTCGAGCGGAGATTGTTGCCACAGCCTTCATATCCACATGAATTTCTCGTTATTGGTGCCCCATAAGTGTAACTACAGACGGCAGTTCAAATCAGCTCTTTGGGCCAATCTCATGAGCCCCTTTGGTACACTGAAAATTTGAACAACAGCCCACCATCCAAGATCGAATGGCCTCATTGAACGACTGCACCGAAGGATCAAGGATAATCTAAAGACTCAGACTGATCCACACTACTGGTTGCAAAAGCTACCGCTCATACTATTGAGCATGCGTGCGGCAGTCAAAGAGGACATTGGCTACAGCACAGTAGAGCTGATGTTTGGAGTCAATCTGCGACTCCCCAGCGACCTTCTAGTCCGGAACGTTGACCCCGCCCTCGCAAGCCACACGGAATACACTCAAAGACTCCGCACGTTCATGAGCGACGTGGGACCAGCAGAATCCAGACCAATACAACAGAAAGAAGGCTACCTCAATCCCAAACTCAAGCGCGCTACAGACGTCTTTGTCCGAGTTGGCAGAGGCAAGCGACCGTTAGACCCGACCTATGAGGGTACCATGTGAGGTAGTTCTCCGCAACAAGGATTTTTGGAAAAAACAACGCGGGACCAGAACGGACAGCGGACAGCCTCCCGCCTGAAAGCAGCTTATTCTGAGAAAAAACTGTTCTCAGACCTGCACAAACCAATCACGGTAGAACTTGCTGTAGATCCCCTTCACCAAGAGATCTCACACGATCAACCATCAAATGACACCTGTTCTCAAGTGCAAAAATACACCAGCATACCCATACCAGAGAGACCCAAACCCTCAGGCAAACAAATTATGCCCACCGCTCCCATGCCCGCGCGGGGTATATTGAGTTCGCGTAGTGGTAGAGACTACCAGTCAAGTTCCGTAACTGAAACAGTGCCCAGACGTACTACAATTAATAACACGGCATCCGCTCTAATCGGGGAGAGTGGATGTAGTGATCAGCAATCACACTACATTCACGCACTCAATCCAAACTATAACAATTGGTACATTTGTACGTATGTATATAATCAGTAGTGTAAATAGTAGAAAACGTGTAAATTTAGTGTTAGAAATATTGTACATATCAACGTATAAATTAGCAATACAATGACTAAAACACGCTACCTAGAAATGATAGATACAGTCATTTACAAACAAACATTGCACAACGGCATTATTACGTTACTTATGATTCCGGAACAAAAAAATATAAAGCTATGTGACATTGTTGAATAGGACGCATAAATAAAAATTCTTTATCAGAAATCATCCAGCAAGCATGTTGGAAACACACTGCAGTAACAGGTAACGGACGAGCCATTGCACTGAGGTTGTTTATTTTCGGGATAGAGCAAGTGAGAGGCTCTCAGGATTGAAATAATTTTTATACGAAAACTTGATGTAGGTGCTCATTGTTCACATTACTTAACGTGGTTTTCTTGTTCATTTTGCAGTGTATGATTTAAAAACATAAAATTTACATTTGCTCCTGTGCCGTTTAATAATTGAGTAGGCATGCCTGGAACATTCCAATGTCCGTTGAAAAACTACAGCTGAATCTGTGATTAATAAGGCACTAAAAATCTACAACCCAGAACTATGTTATATTGATTGAAATAACATAGTCTCCCTCAACCCCCAACAAGGTAAACATTTGTACTATACTAGGATAGTTTGTCAAAAATAAACAAATTAAATTTTGTATCAACTATAATATTCAAGTCTTCATAACAAGCTCGGCTAGTGCTCGGAACTTGACCGCACAATTTGTGTGGTCTAGTTCAGTAGGTTTTGAAGGAAAAAAATATGAATGTGTTTGCTATTCAGGTAGCAAGTTACTGTTGTTCTCTTGTTATTTAACTATAGATGCTCCAAGATATTATTTGCACTATTTTTTTTATTTTTCATAAATACTGCATGAATTGTCTAACTGAGTGTTCTATCGGGGTTCTCCAGGCATAGCCAATAGCTAAGCTTGGAGATCTTTGGTAGTTCTATAGTGACGTGGCAAGCTTTTGTTGATGCCTTGCACGCTATGGAAACCCCGTGGCCACAGTAAACACAGTGGTTACGGGTGGCGGGAAGAACTTGAATCAAAAGTGACTTTCTTCATCCCATGTATTATTGCAGCTTCTACCGGCCCCTTTACCCTGGAGGCAAGAAGCCCATCCAGATCAAGACCCCCCAAAAAAATAGGGGAAAGTCCTATTGTCATCCACTAATTAGGTTTTTCTGACTATAGAAAGGACAAACCATACTATCTTCACTGACCACTGAAAATCAGCTGTAATTCTGCACGAAGCCGTAGAGGACCGCTCGAAAGAAACCGATTTAACCAAGCACTTGCGGCCATACAGATGGAAATAGACTTTTGGGGTTAACGATAATGAATTGTTAACGATTGATTTGGATTTGATGATTGTAATAATGAGCATAAGTTAAATAAGTTTGAAATAACGAACGTGGATTGAAATGTTTGTAGGAATGAATAATTATGATTGCAAGATTGAGATACGAGGGCCTCGAAATTGCCCTGTATTTGTAAAATTGACGGTTAATTGATCTCCTGCCGCTCCT
Organism: Gammarus roeselii; assembly: GCA_016164225.1. NCBI lineage: Eukaryota > Metazoa > Arthropoda > Malacostraca > Amphipoda > Gammaridae > Gammarus > Gammarus roeselii. Next base: position 22,892 of record SDVV010000691.1, read on the forward strand.
TAGCCTCTAGCTGGGAGCGACAGAGTCTTGTCCGCTGGCTTTTACGGACAAGAGCGTGCAGGATAAAGATGGACCACCGTTAATATTTGAACGAAAAAATCATACTTTGCGCTGAAGGTGCGGTATCGCACGAATAAAATCAATTGATTTGAGTATTTGCATCTGACTCCATATTTTGAACGATTTGAATCAATAGAAGGCATTAATTTACGGGTGTTGTATCAATATCGGTCCGTATTGAAGAGGGTGAGAACATGCATGTGAGGAGGAACAATTGAAATGACATGTAGCTGGCTTAACAATTTTTGTACAGTCTAAACACACGGTAATTCCATGATAGTTGACACATAAGCACAGTCGCTGAACAATTCCGTGACATGTCGGGTTGGTAGCTAACAAACAATGATTGTTCATTTGTTAAATGTCAACTGCATTGACAACATAATTGACTCTAACGAGACGAGGAATGATAGAGAGATACGCTAGTCGATGTTGACGTGTGACGGGATAACGCCCTAGAATAATTAGTGGAGTTACGAGGGAAATCACATGGTAGCACTGGCGATGGTTCACCAGGAAACTAGAGTCCGCATTGAACTGGAATTTACAAGAGCGACGGCAATACGATATCGGCACATGAATATAAACAATGGTAGAAACGGATTCGATGGTGAACCCCACAAAACAACTGTGGCTTGATCTAGAAGCAGCTGGTACACTTGCACTAATTATGAATGCATTCTAGATCACACGAACAATCAATATGAAGGGACTGGTTGATAGTTTAGAGTACACCATTGGGGAATGGTAATATACTGTATACAATATAAAATGGGGAGATTGTTAATGGAAAAATGGTAATTGGCATAACGCGGCATAATTAACTGAAATAACCATCGCGACATAATAACTGAGATTAACATCGCGTCAAAATAATTGAGATAAACATCGCGTCAAAATAACTGAGATAAACATCGCGTCAAAATAACTGAGATAAACATCGCGTCAAAGTAACTAAGATAAACATCGCGTCAAAATAACTAAGATAAACATTGCGTCAAAATAACTGAGATAAACATCGTGTCAAAATAACTGAGATAAACATCGCGTCAAAATAACTGAGATAAAGATCGTGTCAAAATAATTGAGATAAACATCGCGGTAAAATAAATGAGATAAATATCGCGTCAAAATAACTGAGATAAACATCGCGTATAAATAACTAAGATAAACATCGTGTCAAAACAACTGAGATAAACATCGCGTCAAAATAACGGAGATAAACATCGCGTCACAATAACTTAGATAAACATCGCGTCAAAATAACTGAAATAAACATCGCGTCAAAATAACGGAGATGAACACCGCGGCAAAATAACTGAGATAAACATTGCGATTAAATAACTGAGATAAACATCGTGTCAAAATAACTGAGATAAACATCGCGTCAAAATAACTGAGATAAACATCGCGCCAAAATAACTGAGATAAACATCGCGACAAAATAACTGAGATAAACATCGAGGCAAAATAACTGAGATAAACATTTCGGCAAAAATAACTGAGATGAACATTGCGACAAAATAAATCAGATAATCATCGCGTCAAAATAACTGAGATAAACATCGCGGCAAAATAACTGTGATAATATCGCGGCAAAAATACCTGAGATAAACATCGCGGCAAAAATAACTGAGATAAACATCGAGGCAAAATAACTGAGATAAACATTTCGGCAAAAATAACTGAGATGAACATTGCGACAAAATAAATGAGATAATCATCGCGTCAAAATAACTGAGATAAACATCGCGGCAAAATAACTGTGATAATATCGCGGCAAAAATACCTGAGATAAACATCGCGGCAAAAATAACTGAGATAAACATCGAGGCAAAATAACTGAGATAAACATTTCGGCAAAAATAACTGAGATGAACATTGCGACAAAATAAATGAGATAATCATCGCGTCAAAATAACTGAGATAAACATCGCGGCAAAATAACTGTGATAATATCGCGGCAAAAATACCTGAGATAAACATCGCGGCAAAAATAACTGAGATAAACATCGAGGCAAAATAACTGAGATAAACATTTCGGCAAAAATAACTGAGATGAACATTGCGACAAAATAAATGAGATAATCATCGCGTCAAAATAACTGAGATAAACATCGCGGCAAAATAACTGTGATAATATCGCGGCAAAAATACCTGAGATAAACATCGCGGCAAAAATAACTGAGATAAACACTGCTGCAAAAATAACTGAGATAAACATCGCGGCAAAAATAACTGAGATGAACGTTGCGACAAAATAAATGAGATAATCATCGAGTCGAAATAACTGAGATAAACATCGCGGCAAAATAACTGAAAATAAACACCGCTGCCAAAATAACTAGAAATAAACATCGCGGTAAAATAAGTCTAAATAAACATCGGGGCAAAAATACCTACAAATAAACATTGAGGCAAAAATAACTACAAATAAACACAGATTGCCTAACAAGCTGAATTGATTGATAATATATGTTTAATGGCGTTTTAGTGCATTAGTATCTGCGAATTTATTCGTATATTCACTGAATAATTACTGTGACACTGGCATAATGTGTGAGATCATATTTGCAGTAGCTTGAGGTAATTGTGTTGCAACATAGAGAGATGCGAACACTGAGATCAAGATAGGTGATTGCTTAGTAGCAATAGGTGCGCGTGGTGCACATGTAATGTGTATAGTAATATTAGGATTATGTTAGGGTCAATTGGGGACCTTTACAAGTGTTCCGAGCCAAGGCAGCAAGCCCGCAGCGAGTTGCTCATTCAGTGAAGTCATGAGAAGCACTGGGGTCTAGGATGGCTGCCACAGCGAACTGCCGTGGAACCGCTTACGATGATTTACAGTTAAACTGACGTACGTGAATTGAAGTTGAACGCTGCTTAAGGAATAAGTGCTACGAACAATATAATACGGCATGTTCCGACAATAATTAAGTAAAAAATACATGAACATTCACGTAAAAGTCTACTAAGATTCTATGAGATCAACAAAATATTATATCAAAGCTCGCTGCTAATTTAACACTTGCTACAACACTACGTAGCTACGCACGTACGTGAACGTTCTTGTTAACAATTTGACGAGAAAGTTTGAGTGAAGGGAAGTATAGCTTAACATATAATATATTCGAGTAGGTCGGAGAATGTTTGTTGTGCACAAATAGCAACACAAGATAGATGGGACATACTCACATTAGAATTATGCCTTACGATTTGTAATAATGCTATGCATGATATATGAGGGGAATTTGGTTTATATTAATTGAGAGACAGTCGATTGCAATGAACAATGAGCGAGTGTACACATGAAATAAACACGCGATAATTCTGGAATGTGCCGACGGTTGGTGCTGTTTGCGCTTTGGGGCAGTGGCGGCCTAGTCAGTTGGTAAGGGAGAGGAAAGAATGTGCCGGCATCGTGAAGTGTGGGTGGAAGTGATTTAAGATGGTAGACGAGTAACCGGTGCATGTCGCTGACCTATCGCAGGCCCGTCCAACCTGACCAATTGACACTATCATCATGCATAGTATGATGTGGCGAGCATTAGCCCGCACTGACATAAGGCATAACTGAGCATGATGAACAATAATAAGCATCGACATTAAGCATGTATTAGAAAAGCTTACGCAAAATTTGAGAAATATACGTAACTTTGTAGAGGTCCTTAATTGACCCTACATTATCCTAATAACACTAAACGCATTATACGTGCATCACAAACACTATTACGATTAAGCAATCGCATCTTTTGATCTCATTGTTGCATATCTCTGTAGGTAGCAACAACATTCCCGTTCAGCTAGTACAAACAGCTTCCAACCATAATGGCAGTGCAACAAATATTTATTTTGGCTAAATAAATATGTATACCCACGCACTAGAAGCCATGGAACATGAATCAGATGGAATAAATGATTCAGTGAAATATTTTTACAAAATTCAGAGAAATATTTTTACATGAATCTGGCAACAAGCTGAGCGGGTTTTCTCTAGACTCTTCGGCGGGTCGCACAAGATCGTAGTCTCGTGGCAGTTACAGATCCTTGCATACAAACACAGGCAAGGAGGTTCAAAATAGCAACAAATTAAAGAAGTGATACCGTGGCCACAGAGGAAATTGTTCCATACCAAATACCAAACTGCTGGCTAAACATATAGATAGACTAGCTAGGCTAGATAGCCTGGGCCAATTCATCGAAATTAGGCTTACCTTGGATACTTCTCCACAGAAGACAGGTGAGAATAACAGTGTTCAATATGTTCTATCCCCAGTGTAGAGCAGACTAATAAATACAGTTGCAGATTTCTACAGCAAGACACTATTGTAAGTACCTGGATGCAAGATTGAAACTGTGAAGGCACAAAGCTAGCTATGGGGGATTTCTCTGCCAAATGCCATACCAAGATTGTCAATTATGCTAACATGATGGCAATATTTAATTCTGAGTAGCACCCTACCTTGATCCATGCCTATGTATAGATATATATAGCTATATAGTGCCTATAAAGTGTAAATAACATTTTTGAATATTGACAGCTTTTTTAAATATTATCATTCCAGAATGCATATCTGGGACATGAACATAATGTCAAGGCCAGTAAGATTCATGCATTAGGGAGCTTAAGACTTCCATTTTTTTAAATTGGTAGCTACACCTTAGTGGTATGCTAATTATCTTGTGAAATAACAAATTGTTTATTAAATGCACCCAATCTGTCTGCCTGTATGAGGTAGGCAGAATGGTATGTGATTATCTTCCATGTCACACATTGTTAGCCAACTATGTTCTGTGTGCAGCCTTTCACCCCCTACTACTGAGGCCATGAAGACACCCGTCTACTGGCAAGACGAAAACTGAACTCTGGCCTGACTGAACTTGAATAAAAGTTCCCCACAAGACAATTGGGAATTTTTGCCGCCATCAAGATTTTCTGCAGCCTTTCCTATACAAATCTTCTTTCCCCCTTCTATATTATCCTTGGACATCTCAATTCAGTTAAGTTGGGATTGATACCAAAGAAATGATTTACCTTGGCCTTATTGTCCTTGTGTCTGTTAATTGTTGCTTGCCCATAATACTCAACCTCATTTGTAGAAAAGTATAGCATAACTTGGAGTCAGATTGTGCCTTGAAATTGAAAGCACAGGCTTACTTGAATTATTATCGCTCACAGAAGCTCATTCACTATTAACTTTTTGAGTAACCAAAAAAAGGGTAAATTACCCTTCAATGATTAACTTCACCCGTTAACTACACCTAAAACTTAATATACATGGCAGCAGTGAGAATAAAGGACATTTGTATTAGAGAATAACATAGAACAGTAATTGCTGGGGCAGCTCCTTAGCTGGGCATAAGAAACCCATGAACATCCTGAAAAGTCTATAAAATAGAATCTCAGTAGCAAGATGTATCCTGTAACGCCTCATGAACATGCAGAACAAGTCACTGAAATTCTACACTAGGTTCAATATCCAAGAAAGCTGGGAAGCTGCAAGACGAGCAGTTCTCGTGGACTCCTAATCTAAAGGCATGGTCTCCAGTTGCGACGTGAAGTTGACCGACGTGGGACGAGGATCGACAGCCAACAGTGCGGGAGCTGGGGGACAACAACGCGGCTCTTCCTACACATGGGCACGAGTGCTAATGTTCTGATGATAGCTGCCTTTTTTTGCTTCTATTTATTACTGCTGTTTTTTATAAATAAAATAAAAAAATACAAAGAAAGTTCCTTATTTCCTTCATGATTACCAAATTCTGATATAGCGACTGCTCTAAAGTTTGTTCCTGCATAAGTTTCACAACTCGAGTGATCACTTTGATACTTAGCTATACTGCAGTAAATATATTACTAGTGACATTTACTTACTCATATTATATTCATTATTTTAAAGGATAGATATCTGTAAAGTATCCTGAAGATGACAGTACTGCTAAAACTTTTATAGCTAAGTAGCAACTTCATCAAACAGCACAAATAAAGGCCAAATGTCTTCTTCGTGTACAATGTTTCAAAATTTATGATTTGTGGGCCAATATTTTACAAGTACAATCGCATGTTGGTTATTTTCGACTCTCTATTTCTTTATTGAAGGCCAATGTGAACAGTATATTGTCATGATTGCAAAAATGTCAGTTGACCTTGTCATTTTAATCATTTGTTGTAAATTCAATTGCACTATGTAACATTTTCATTGGTTTCGTCCTATTAAAAAAATGGTTAATTGAGAGTGTCCTTCAAGCAATATTTATTGATTTACATATTTTTCTTTTCATCTTAATATTTCGTTTAAGGTCATTTACTACTGCCATTCATGAATATGTGCGAAATTAGGATATTCAGCAGGTTTTATATGGATTATTACATGCTGAAATTCTTCTCTAGCTGACACAAAATACAATCGGGCTGGGCTGCCTCATGGTTTATGATATTATTTATCGTTTAAAATATATATCAGTTACCAGAATATGTTTAGCTAGCTTATAGCATAAAAGTAGGGAGGGGCATTGATAATCTAAGATTGTCATCAAATATTTCTACATTATCTACCTATATTACATTATTCAGCTACATAGAATTCCCAAATCAGGCCACATCACATTTAGCCTGGTGCTGTACTCTGGACAGACCAGTTCCACACATTGGCAAAGTATGGTGATTCCTTAATCATTTATCGACATATAT
>SDVV010000692.1:0-29629 GCA_016164225.1 Gammarus roeselii
TATATATATGGAACCCCTCCACGTGACTCTAAATATCACGTTAACATATATGTTTTTATTTCGTTGTCACTCTCGACCAATATTAGATAGCAGAGAGGCCCGCCGTATTTAATTTTAGATGGATTTATTATTACAAGTAATTCATGTATGTTTCCAGCTTCGTACAAACGAATACATGGTCTCGCACTAGGCTAACCTAATCTACTTCAATAGCTCCTGTCACTACATCCTTTGACGACTTGCACCTCTGATTTGCCTTTTCTTTCCTAAAATTTTCATATTCCTGACGATGACTTCATTCCAGACGTCGCCACAAATTAATGGTGGATTTATGTTTATTCAATATTATTATTTTTTGGCAGAGATTACAGACCCCCACCACCCCATTAATTGCAAACAAACGATGACTTAACTATACCCGGTCTTTCCACAACAGAATCACAACGTTGACTGAGCAAGATCTGATCGGACTCTGATTTATATCATACCAATCTGTACCACATCTAGATCATTTACCCCGAGATTGGTTTACGGCACCATTTCACGCCTTGAGACATATTCTTCTACCGATTTCGACAATTCGATGTTAACTCCGACTGACGAGATGTTTGCCATTAATAGCTTAGCTCTTTGAGTTTTAGGATAATATAAACATTTCATTGACGATTTACATAGTTATACTAGTATTTATTTGTATTAATTACTGATCTTGCCAGATGCATCAATACTTCCTACCTCGTTGTTTGATTTGAAAGATCATTGTTCGTACATCCAACCGTACCCATCATCACTATGTTTCAGTTTCTTCTCAAAATCCTTCATTTACTCCATTATAAGTTTGATACGGATACCGGAGGCTGTTCCATTCCCGTGAATCCACAAATGTAATGCTTCTTCTTTGTAAACTTTATTTATTTGAATTTTCTTCAATTCCAAGTAATGCTTATCTTCATTGGAAAAAAATGGTGCAAACGATCCAGATTTTCTTCTGTTCTTAAGAAAAAAAATTATATTCCACTACCTCAGCTTTATTACACCAGTGATGGTTTTCTCATTTGATCATATCAATTTCGAAATTTTCAACCTTGTTTTCTCTGAACTCTGTTACATACGACTGAAATGTATCGACATCATCTACAAAAATCTTACTGTCTACATTCTTCATCCATATATGAATAACTTCCTCCACTAATATGATTCTTGTTCTACGCATTTGCAGATAAGAGATATTTTCAACAGAAGTCAATATTTGTTCGAACCAAGCTATATCATATTCACAAATTTCTCTATTCAACATTTGTAAACAAATTTTTGAGATATGAATATTCATCTGGTTTATTCTGAAACAAAGCGGGCGTCTCCGCTTGATCTCAAAATAACACTGACTCCAGTCTTGCTATGCAGCTAGGTATTTTATTGCGATTTCATGTTTTTTTTTTGGCAAAAAATAAGGCCTAACATTGCTCACCTAGGTCATCAACTGTGTATGTATTTGTATTAGGCTGTGTACGTATATGCATTTGTATATTCCTGCATATATACGTGTTACATGCATGTGTATGTGCATGCGTATGCACGTGTACATGAGTTAAAAAAATGTGTATAAGAAAATTTTATATTCGATCAAATTTAAAAATTCAAATTTCATTAAAAAAAATAATTTTCGAGGGATGATAGAGCTGAGTCGGTAGATCTAAGTGATAACTTGACTACTTTAGTAAGGTGTTGTTCCTCCAAAATTTGAAATTGTATTGAAATGGAAATTTTTGAAATTTTATTGAATTTTTAATTTTGTTATACATTTTCATTAACTCATGTACACGTATATCCGCATGAACATACACATGCATGTAACGCGTACATACGCATGAATATACACATACAAATACATACACAGCCCTATACATATATAAATACACTGTTGATGACCTAGGAGAGCAATGTTAGGCCTAATGTAACCCAAAAAAACGCATGAAATCGCATTATAATAGCTGGCTGCACACCGAGACTGGAGTCAGTGTTACGTTGATATCAAGCGGAGACACGTTTCGTCATAGAATAAACAAAATGAATAGACACATCTCAACAATTTATTTACAAGTGTTGGATGGCTTGGTTCGAGCAAATAATGACTACTGTTGAAAATATCTGTTTTCTACAAATGCATAGAACAAGAATCATAGGAGTGGGGGATATTATTCGTTTACGGATGAAGAATAGGAAAATCACGATTTTTGTAACTGATGTCGAAACATTTGAGTCGTATGTAACAGAGTTCAAAGAAAATAAGGAGGTAAATCTCGAAATTGATATAATCAAAGTAGAGAACCATCACAAGTGTAATAAAGCTGAGGTACTGGAAAATAAATTTTGCCTAAGAACATAAGAAAATCTGGATCGTAAGCACCAATTTATTTCGATGAAGATCAGCATTAATTTGAATTGAAGAAGATTCGAATAATTAAAGTTCACAAAGAAGAAGCATTACATATGTGGATTCACAAGAATGGAACAGCCTTCGATATTCGTATCAAAGATATGATGGAGCGTATGAAGGATTTTAAGAGGAAACTGAAACATAGTGATATAGGAACGGTTGGACGTGCAAACCATGTTGTTTCAAATCGAAACAACAAGATAGAAAGTATTGATGCATCGAGCAAGATCCGAAATTAATACTAATAAATATTATTAAAAAAATGCAAACCCGCTATGAAATGTTTATATTATCCCTAAACTCAAAGGTCAAGCAATGAATTGCTAACATCGTGTCAGTCGAAGTAACATAGAATTGTAGAAATCCGTAGAGGAATGTGTTTCAAGGCGTGACACGATGCCGTAAACCTATCTCGGGGTAAATGATCTTGATGTGTTACAGATTGGTAGGATTTAAATCAGAGTCCAATCAGATCTTGATCAGTCAACGTTGTGATTCTGTTGTGGAAGGATGGGGTATAGCTTAAGTCGAAGTTTGTTTGCCTGTAATGGGGCGGTGGGGTCTGTAATCTCTACCAAAAAAAATGAATAAACCTAAAACCACCAGTAATGCGTGGCGACATCTGAAACGATGTCATCGTCAGGAATATGAAAACTATAGGAAGGAGAAGACAAATCAGAGGTGCAAGTAGGATGCAGTGACAGAAGGTTAACCTAGTGCGAGACCATGAAGCTGGAAACAAATATGAATTACTTGCAACATTCAATCCACCTAAGTTTTAATAATGCGGGCCTTCCTGCTAACTAATATGGGTTGAGACTGACAACGAAATAAATAACATATATGTGAAAGTGATATTTAGAGTCGTTTGGAGGGTTTCATATGTATATATCAATGACTGAATACCATACATAAGGTTAGAAAAAACGTATAACAAACAAACAAAAGTTGTAATTTCCATTTGAAAATGGATGAGATTGCTAGATGAAAAATAAAATTGTGTATCAAAACTGAAAAGGAAAGATCAAATGTAGAGCCATGATGAGATGTTTGATATATATAAATCCAATAACACCGAAAGAAATCAAATATAAGCACGAAAAAGTCGATCGACAATACATATTTCTTGGTTAGGTTAGGTTAGGTTAGGTTAGGATGAGTAGATCTGTAAACTTAACATGACGTAAAGCTGATCCACATTGAATATCTTGCAAAAAATAAAACAAGGGACTTTGTTCAAATGGAATAAATCATATAGCAGAGGTGAAATGCTACATATGTTAACCGACCCTGTATATGCATATAAATGTGTATGTGTCTACATTGTGCCGGTATCGACCCTTGTATACAATGTCATTACACCGTGACCGGACCTGCATTTGCGTACAAAGTTTGCATGTGCGTACACGTTGTGTGATATAAAATAAACACGTAAAATAGAGCCGTGTGAAGGGGTTTGACGTGTACATCGCACAAAATAATGACTAGATATCATACATAACCATCAAATTTGTATGAGAAAATATAATTATTAGTTATGTTGGTTAGGTTAGGTATTAAAGTATCGAGCAGTGAATAGACACATGTTTTGCACATATGCTTGTATGTGTCTACATTGTGCCGGTACTGACCCTAAAAATGACGTCATGGTGTCGTCAACGGTGGTATCATCGATCCTGTATATGACTACATGGTACCTTTTTCGACTCTCTCAAAGGCTACATGGTGCCGGCAGCGGTGTCGCCATCATCCCTGAATATGCCTATTAGAGTAGGCATTAATATAAGTAGGATTTGTTCTGATTCACTAAACGGTCTGCTTCCGTTGTAGAAAGTGCCGAAAAGTTTGATATGGAAATATTTTAACGTAAAGGATAGCACAAGGGTATGTGTTTTTTGCACCGCAGAGATAAAATTAAGCAAATCAAGTTCCACGTTCTGATTTTGGCGTCATCTCAAATAACGTCATCATCCTGAGTATGATAATACTACAAATTAAAGAAAAAACACAAACTCTAAGGATGCAAACAGCGGATTGATAGATAGAACATAAAAAACGGGCCTGGGTTTCCAAAATAACGAGATAAGAAGCGATCAACAGGGTGCGACCGGAAATGAAAGTGCGGTGCCACTAAAAGTCGAACGTAGTAAGTTTGAAAAGTTGGGTGAAAATGGCTAAATCGAATTGGGGAGAGAAGACCCAAACCTTAGACAATATGGAAAATACTGAACATTTGGGTAGTGATATCAAGAAAACCCTATGTAAAGAGAAACCTGATAAAGCTGATGAGAACCGAATTATCAAATGGGAGAAACGACCTGGTATCAAGTATAAGAAGTGTAAAATTATACATCAAAATGAACTGTTTATATGACTTTGTTTCAAAATTCGTGGAAATGAAACATGACGAGAGAGAATCATGTCTCAAACTTTGGAGTGCTAGGGGAGCTATGTATATTTTGGATATCTGCGGGAATATAGTGAATATGAATGTCGGTGCCAGTACTTAAAACTGGAAATAATCGATGTCATAAACATGCAACTGTAATCAAGAAATTAGGGTTGAAAAAAAATCGCTGAAGTCCAAAAACGGAGTTTTGGTTACATGGATAGGTTTTGAAGTAATGCATACAATACAGTCAAAAGTATTCATGTGTATTAAGGGCAGCAGTTCAGAGCCCCAACCGACTAGGGTAACAAAAAAAACAGATGATAAATTCTACACCAATATGATGAGCTGACACCTCCAGGTGAGAAATAATGATTATCATCGATAAAGAAATCGCTGAGTGTCACTGATGCCGTCAATCAAGATAACATCAGAGAGGGGAGTCGAAATCATTACTTATGTTTCGTATAGTTCTCCCAACGATTTCGGAGTGAATAGTTTTTTCTCGTATAAATGATATACTTAAGTAATTCCCTAATATATATGTGTTAAAAAATTTATTATCAATCAAATATAGCTTATAAATGTTTGTTAACTCTATCCTGAGTTCACCTCGAAAGCGTAGCTATGAAATTTGTAGTTGAGCAACATATCATGCAATGATTAGCAATACAGTATGCCTAGCATTGAAAATGCGATAAATACTTTGCATTTGACGGTGATTGATGAAGTTCTACTACTGCTGATATATAACAAATTTGGAGGTAGCACCCAGTCATGGTACAATACCTCAGGCATACTATGCGTGTGTTTAGTCCATCATCTCTGAACAGCGTCGAGCAAAATCACATCCTCTACATAACCCAGAATCTATACACAGGTAAGGTTGTCAGGAATGGATTTACATGCGTCTCGAAGAGTGTGTGGCTATAAAAACCCGGGCATCTGTTTACTGACGACCTAAGTAAATTAAAACAACGATCTGCAGCCGGTCACATAACTTCTCTAACAAACCTATGGAACTTAAGACCGACATCCACAAAAACTTACAAATTCTCGTTGAGCATGGATTAACTCCAAATGACTACCAATGAGTGTAAGCTAATTCCACACCAGCACCCATCCATCCAGTAAATCGTTTTTCAAAACCTTAACTACACGCTTGCTAGGGATCAATGACGAAATTTCACGAAGATACAGTACGGATACGAACCTCATAAACATACGTTCCTATTATTATCGTAGAAGTAACCATACAACAGTAATAAAATAACTACGTAATTCTCCACTCTGCTCTAATTACCAATAAAAATTGTAATACACAAGGGTATCCATCTTAAGAAATCGGTCTACATATACAAATAAACAAATACAAAACGAGTATTGGCATAGGGGACTCTCTAACTTCTTCTAAATAATGATGAATGACCCTACAATAAACATACAATAAGCTCACAACAAGACCAGGTTTGTAATAAATGGAATCTTCTATATCTATAATATCCCCGTCAAACATTGTACCAGGATACAAAAAGGTATATAAATTACTAAAAATATACAACATGTTACTAAATTATACCTGAAATAATGTTCTACTTGGCAGATACAAATGTAATATATCCTAATATCCCTAGAATTGTATACAATTACCCAATACCTTACATCGATGATGGAAATTTTACAGAGAACATACAATACTGAATGAAATATACTACAACGCTCGAGTTATAACAAAGCAAGAAGATCAATTCTCTACCATAGCCAAAACATACATTTGAACCACGATGTGGTTCAAATAACCTTCCATAAGTTGCCAAGACATGCAAGCGACGTACGCTGGGACACGTGGTAAATGATGTGGAATACTTCTACACGAACACGCTATAGTATATAGAAATATGATGAAATCATTTCCCAGCTCAGTCCAAAACTGCGTAGAATCAAATCTTCTTTAGCTACAGTAACCACGGCCTAATCGTAATAGAATGTCATATATATCAATACAAAATATGCGAAAACCGACCAATTATGCCTGAAATATTGTGCTACATTGAAGATGCAAACCCAAAATATCCTAAAAAAATCCTATAACTTAATGAGATAACTATTCGAAATTTAGTCACCCCGTAAGCCACCCGTAAGCCACCCGTAAGCCTCTTTGACCAGTTATTTGACTAACGATAAGCTCAAGTCCGAAAAAGTAATCAACTTTGGTAAAATCAAAGAGCTTAACCCAAAAGTATTTAATCATTACAATACAATAATACTCCAACACCAATCAAATGCCTAAGCGAAATTGAAAGTAGACATGTATCGTTAACTTGACGGGGTGAAAGACTGCCGTGCGCGATAACGAAATAGCATCTAACACTGAGACAGTGATGGATAGAGGTCTGCCGGTACGACTGGCGAGCCCGGTGGTATCATTTTCAATCGAATGCTCCTTTATGACTGTTTGAAATAATACCATTTGAGTACAATCACGTGAATGATGAAAGTACATCTACATCATCAGGTTATATTCTGTAAATATTTATAGTATGTAAATATTCCTTATATGTAAATGTTCCAATGTAACTGTAATAAATAAATTGAAAATAAATTGATCATGTTACATTGTCCACAGTCATACTGATTGAAAATACGTGAACGTGTAATGCCTGCGCCTACTATTTTTATCATATATAACGCTTTGTCCAGACGAAAATAATAAAAATATATACATACAATGGAAAAAAGCGACTGGATTCAATCGAATAATATAGATTTGTGCTCTATATTACAAAAAGAACCTACATCGGTAACTACATCATTGAAAAACACCCTAAATAAGAATACTATTAAAAATAATATATGCTACACATACAGTCAACCCACTATGTACCAGGCTAACATATATTGCGGATATGCCAAATAAATAAACTCTAACAATAAATCATACAATTATACTTACTCGTTACAAAACCTATGTACGTACAAACCATCGATAATCACAAACAATAACCAATAAGCTCCAGAGCCAATTTGTACCTCCCATCTCCAGGGCCATTTCGTACCGCCCATCTACATTGCCAATTCGTAACGGCCATCTCCAGGCCAGGGCTGATATGGCGACAGAGTTCCCAGGGCTGGTATGGCGTCATGGTCCTCAGTGCTTATATGGCACCCTATCTCCAAGGTCAATATGGCCCTATATACACTATTTTTTGAGGTAAATGAGTGTGTCAAGTGACTTTATACGATGTGGGCATTTATTTTCACCCGACGATCAAAAATTTTATTCCTTACCCGAACAATTCATCAATGGATATTTGGTAAATATATTTCATAGGTACAACAATGATTTATCAGTCATTCATTTTCCATTGAATAACCGTTAAATAACGTTCAAAATATATCCGACTGACTGAGAAATAATGTTCCTAACGTCGCATGTCATGACCCAAATTTATTTTCTAGTACAGATAAACTTTCGATATATACAATAAACTCCTTGAAGGCTCACTTTCAAAGCCCCTGCCTCCATTTCGCCATTATTACAACAAACCGCACCTCCAAGACGGCAACAAGTGAAGGGAGCAACTGCCACCGATGGCAACCGCCAAAGTTAGCAAGCAACGTCAAATTATGTGAGGACTACGACCGCGTTCACGACCAACGCCGACTGGCGGACATCATGCCGGGCAACCGGCGCTGGCTTTAAAGATACTTGCATTAAGATCATTCAGTACTGAAATAATTCACTGGAATAGACTCTTTGATCTGAAACCACTCTTCGAAGTCAACTTATGGGCATTGAAACTGGTCTAGCGAACATATCTGGTATGATGGTTTCATATGACTCGCATCAAAAGGCCATCATCACCTTAATTAAATTTTAAAATAATCGACTTTGGAGTGTATTTGGGAATGAAATATTTGCCCACCTTACAATAGAAGTATTTCATATTTTCTTTGTCCAATCCGACCGTATGGAAAGTGTCAACGGGAAGCACCCTATCTCGCTATCTTCTGGAAGATGCGACCAGTTCCAACGGAAACTATTGGTAAGGCTCGCCTACTGAAAGAACGACGGGCAATGAAGAACATGACGATGGTATAAAATGACGGCACCCACTCTGTAATACCGGTTGGCAAGGTAGATGATGTTATGGGAGTTAAAACCCTGATAGCCGCAGAAATTAAATAGAATAATGTTAGTCTTATCATAAATTAAACCAGTTATGCACGAGCTTGTGAAAAAAATTAGGATGCAGATGAAACAATTCTGATGTGGGCGAAATGTTTGGTTACGGTCGGTCGTGGTCGTAAGACCTAAGTCCATGATATCGTTAACATATAAATATATGAAAGCTCATATAATTCTTTGAGATGCAGTCATCTCACCTGACTAAAAAAACGGATTTAAGAAGAGGCCACAAACCCATGTTCAATTTGTTGAGCCTGCTATCTGTTTGCGAATATTTAGTGGTACGATTTAAATGGACAGAAAACATTTATTTATATATAGATATTAGATCCACTAATCAGAATAACTCAATCCGGATGGATTTCAGACTGATCGCTCGTTCTTCGCTGCGACCATTGTTCGTTTCACAAGCCTCGGAATGAATTCACAACACCTACTGGTTCGACTACGGCGACAGTAAGAAGTGTACAACAGTAAACCATACAACATCAATTCATTTATAATTTTTTGCGCCAGCTAGAAAGTAAGTCCCGTACTTTTGTATGTAGAACTATTATATTACAGTGTCCGAAACGGGGATATTCCAAACCTTTTGCATTGCTTCGCACAAGGCGACAAGTGCAAGTTTAAACCTTTTTGAACTTCCAAACAAGGCTCCGGAAAAAATGCCCTAGTGGCGTAAAACTCCGAAGTGGGCCAGATTGGCCTCACATACACCGGGCTGAAATTTCCGACAGGAAAACAAGAGCGTTGAAGGAGTGCATTTTGTAGCATCACATTCGTTCATTTTCTCCAAAAAGTATGGACCATGCCTGGAAATGATGGTACTGAAGTGTGGGCTTCAGAGAAGAGCTGCTGTCACGGCACAGGATAATAAATACAGTCATTTGGTGTACAAATCTTCTGTAAGATGTGTAGGGTAGACAAATTTGAACGTTCGAATGATTCAGTTTAGTTTAGGGTTAAGCTTGCTTGTTTGTTATCTGTATTCACGGAAGTAATCAGATCATATAACTTATATATTCTGCGATGGTAAACCGGCCAATAATATTTTGAACCTAATTGGAATGTGATAACATACGAAAACCGCAAAGACCAACAGCTCATGACCTTTCTTGACCGCGAACCCGTAACAGACAGTAAAACAGTTATTTATGAGTTCTTCAAACATCATTAAATGTCAAAAGCAATCCATGATGCATGGAGTGAGGTCAATGATAGGAGACTGGCAAGGCATGGTTTTGTTGGGATAGGAGATTGAGATAAGGAGAGGACTCTCTTTTGTATATGGCTGTTTTAAGTTACTGTACAATTTCATTGGAGAATTCGAGGGGTAGTAACGTTGTACGATTGAGAATTGATAAAAATAAATCAATACAGCACTGATAGTGTAATGAGCGAGGAACAGTGGGACGTTAGAGGTGGTGGAGGGTATGTTGAACAGAAGTCTTCTGGAAGCAGTCGAGTGAGAAAAAAAGTGCGTATGAACGAGACGTGTATTCGGTATTCGTGACATGTAGAAAGAGAGACACAGTGGAATAATAGCTACGGATGCATGGGGTAGGCGAGATAATGTTGAGAGCAATACAGAGATCAAATGTTGGAACTGGAATGTGCGTCGTAGTGAGGAGCGAGGTCAATGATTGATATCCAGGGATAGCGGTATTGATGCAGGCTCTCGTTCTGTCACCTAGGTCGTTTAGTGTCTATATGGATGGAGTGGTCAGGGAAGTGAAGGCGAGAGTATTAGGTTTAGTGAAGTTGTTACAAGTGAACAACCGTTTATGGTAGTTACGTCAGTAGCTGTCTCTGATTGATTCGGCAGTGATTTTCAATTTTGAGATTTTGTTGGAGGAGGTTTCGGTGTTTGATTTTTTTTATTTCACATCCTGCCCATAAATAGGAATGGAAATGGGTATAGAATGAACAAAGGTTGTAATGTGTTGTGACTTTTGATAAGTGGGATGAAAATTCGAAATCATGACTCTAAAAGCGAAGAGAGGAGCGTACGAGATGTAAATGTTTCGGTTGTGTTTAAAGGGGCAGAGTCAAGGGGAGTTGGAGCGGTTGACAAAAGTATGGTATATGATTTAGAGATGAAATGTTTGATATGTATGGCTGGAGTAGCTGGAATAGAGGGTATCAGTTGCTACGATGGTCTAGTCAGAACATGACCAGTGATGAAGGCGCTACTGAGCAGAGATATTTGCGTTGAGGATGCAGGAGGTCGGGCAATGGATAGATGTGAGTGGGAAACCGCGGAAATATGAGTCTGATGTGGCCTTGCGCAGTATCTCTTTCTCCCCGCTCATACTCGAGCGGAGGAGAGGGATGTACCGCCACCTAGGAGGTGTCCGGAGTAAACCTGTGAACGTTGTTTGGCCCTGATGATGATACCCGTACGTGGGCTCACTCGTGACCCGGAGAGATTCAACAGCATCTTTTACAGGCTCTTCTATTTAACAGCGCTGATTTTTTCTTGTCGAGAGCGTCTGGGAAGAGTCTATGGATTGACTTGTCGTTGGTCACACTACAGTTTGCGATGGTGACCGTAAGTGTTTAGATAAATTGTAGATTGATATATAGACAGTGCAGCAGATTACCAATTAAATAAAGCAACTTTGTTGGAATGCTCCAACGTCGCCGATCCTCATTTAAAGTTATTAGTGAATATTGTAATACCTGGTCCCAAAAATGTTTACTGTCTATTCGCTACATTCTATAATATATCAATCTTTATCTTAGTAGACCATAATTTGATTGCTACGAAAATTTGAAGGAGAAGAATTGAATCCGTACCAACAACGTGGAATGTATAAACTTTATATTAGATTGTTAGAAGCTCTTTTTTTCTCTTGGTCCAGAAAGTCAGACGGACGAGCTTAAGCTAAATCCACAACTTTTCCGCTCAAATAATTGACTTCTCCTCACAGTGAAGATTGAAGATTAAAGCGGTATCGTGCAATCCCCTTTCTGTACCTCTAATTCCCCCACCGTGCGGATCGTGCTGGCCAAGGTCTAGAAAAGGAGGGTTATAACATGGCAACGTCAGTACCAAGATTTCGTGCAAGCGTTTCTGACGCCAGATAAATTAGTACGAAAACACTTTTGTATCCATACATATCACAGGTCGTTAATAAAAAGAAATGTATATAAAATAATTATAATAAAGGTAATTCACAATATTGAATGGCGAAATCTACCCAGACACGTTTCAGGAGCAAATTTAAAACAGTTGATACAGGCTACAGTTAGTTGAACTGGATTATTGATGACGTCAGAGCCTCAATGCCCATAACGTTATTTGAAAGCATTAGTTAGCATGTTATGTCGACTAGAGTTGAAGGGGCGACCAAATATCCAATCAGACGCTGGTCAACTGCACTTCTCAAAGATAGCGATTCACATTTCGAATTGGTAATAGGAAACCGGCCTGTACAACTCAAAACCAGCCGAGGGCTGAAAATTAGCAGGTGAGCGCTTGCAGCGTATTGTTCCGCGTGTCTACGCCTCAAGCTCATAAAAAACTACAGGCTACGCCAGTTCAATCAGTCCCGAATGACACTCACGGTATCTTTGAAGCATGAAAGTACTAAGTCTACTGGTGTTTTTTTTGATTCCAGACATACACCACATGAGTGCGCTTCCTTCTGTGCGAGTGTTTCGTTGAACTTCGAGAAAAAAATCAAAATTTCTGTCAGAAGTTTGCCCATCGCTCCCGGCAATCTTATGAAACATGACTCTCCCAACTTTGATCGAGGACCGCGGACTAACGTTTCATTAAATACATTGATGGAAAGGAACTTTCCATGACAAAAGTGGTATTGAAGCTTTGAAAGGGCCAATATAATCGGAGACGGTTCTTGGACAACAAAATGTGATGCAGATCGATTCAAAGTCAAAGATTGTTCACCTCCAACATTGATGTGTAATTATCCTTCGGTGGCCTCAACGTTTCTTTTCCATTTCGCTTGATGTCCTCCTCATTGGAGGCTTCTACAATTCTTAGCCTTCCAGTTTAGTAGCTTTCACCGTTGGCCTCCACCAATGATGACCTACACCTTTAATAACCTACTTGTTCCCGATCGATGCCTTCATCAAAGAGTAGTCATTTGGCCAGACTATCATCATCCATTAGTCAGCTCGCAGTAGTGTTACGGGTCAGTTCGACACATCATTTTCAGCATAACGTCTTATCAAACGGACGTAATCTCTTGTATGTATGAGTTCTGTTGATTTTTTGATAGAAAAATTACATATCGATTAAATTTATTCATTCGTAAGTACATCTTCAATCACTGACAAAATTGTTGATGGTCCGCTTCAGTTTATTAATTTATATGAATTCCATACCCAATCTGTTTCTAGGCTTGAAAATTTGTTGCCCCTCTGAGTATATTGGGACACCATAAAAACACATAGAGTATTTTTCAATGAAATCGTTTATGTGACTCTTCTGAGCATTCGAAAAGTATGTTAACTTACAGTGAGAAGACCAAAATTTGTTCAGGGAAACTCCATGCCTGCAAACAAATGAACTTAAAAAATTGAAATCTGAAAATTATATTTACCTGCATGCCCGATTCCCGGACAGTCAAGAGCAACATACCATTTTAGTTGTATGCGAAATAAAATTGCTATTAGCGTTGGGTCCAATCATCGTTAGGTGATTTACTACTTTATTTCAAAATGAATAGTGAATACTCAAATTCGTCGAAATTCTTCATCAATTTTTTCTTTATGAAGTATTTTAAATTATATTGCAATGAAAAAATGCATGAGTTAGTTTAGTTTTGATAAGCTCTAATTCGATATCGTCCCCAGGGTTATCTGGTGTTAAATCGCTCACCCTCGTCTACACAAGCACTCTTGCAATATCGCGAGTGCGAGCAGTCCTGACATTGTAACACAATGAGCCCGAAACTTCGAGGAAACATTGCACTACAAAGATCATCTGCCGTGATGATTTGTCAAAGTTCTTATTCCATGAAAATTCGGAATTTATTTTTCCGCGAAACACGATGGTTTAGCTTCAAAATGTTTTACGAATCATTACAATCTGTTATATTAGGCAGAAATAATATTACTAACATTGTTTTCATGAGTCTGGAAAGACTCTAGGCATAAAAAATTGAACCCAGTGCCTTTTTTATTAAGAAATAACCATTTCCAAAATTCAATGTCGGGCAAAGTACATCATTGATGTAGTTTTGAAAACTACATGATTGCCCTAGCGACGTTCCAGGTTACAACTCAGAACGTTAAAAATATCATCGTATATTCCTACATAAGCGAAGTAATGTGTATATACATGATTAAGAGGTACGAATTCATCCACGCCTCAATTTTGAACAAGATCAGCTCGATCAGAATTGAAGAGTTGACACTGGTGTTGCCAGGTGTTCGGTGGTCAACCTTTTGATGAGCATCAGATGCAGGCAATTAGTGACATTGTAAAGTTTTTTTTATTGACTCCTGTATGTATAATGCAGTCAATACCGAGGCATTCATAGCTAGATTGCAATCACCAGGGCCTAATCTGGTTCATTGTATAAACAAGAGGCTTTTGCTGAACTATTTGTGGCAAGAAACGTTTTATGGTGGTGGATACAGTTTCTATGTTATAACATTCAATTTCGTCGACAGCTCCGTGTAACTCTTTGCAATTACTTTCTGCAATAATGTGGTGTGGTGCCTCTTTACAGTTTGACATTTTGTACAGACCGTCTTGCCGGTGCCGTTGTGGGAAATGGTGAAAGTGAAATCAATACCTAATGAATCTCAAAGAAGTAAGCAGTAATCACTAACACTACATCTTGCCAGTTGAATATCTGTCTTTGTGATTCTCTGATTAAGGCTTCTGCTTCGGATTTGAAACGAGGTCGCAATCAGGGCATGGTTATCAATCTCCGTCTCTCTCCAGATAGTGTACTGATAGCTAGTCTAGAAAAAGTTCCCGTAAGTGTCCAAACTGATTTAGCGACGAGTCATTGCCTTGGTTCCTAGTGACCGAATCAGACTATAAAAAGGATTTTGTGGTAGAAGCTTCAAGTTGCTCTTTTGATTTATGAACCCTGAAATAGATAATAGAACCAATCCGTCCAAAGGAGTTCTGATCATTTGTTGTCGTCAGCTAAAGCTTTTTGCTAACAGTAAATTGAAAGGCTTATATGGAAAGTGGTCTATATGCATATTGATTGCTAACATAATAGACCACTTCCCATTTAAGCCCTTCTTATGACTGAAAAGTTCCTGTTCACTAAAAAAGAAGATTCGTTAGAGCCTCGGCCTCGCCTTCCCCTTACTGTCCGTGACCTTTGGGTGAACATCCAGGAACAAAAAAACAGATCGTTTGTTGTTTGTTCTCTTTACAGACCACCTAAAGCAGGTGTACAGTCTTTTCAATACATCGAAGAAAGATTTCGAGAAGCGATCCGTTTATGAAAGACGCTGTACATTTTGGGAAATTTCAATGATGATCAATTGAAATTGAAATCCAACAATATGAAGCCGATTTTAGACAGACTCGGGCTACATGAGCTCATGAAAAGTACAACAAGAATTACTCCCGAATCCCAAACTGTATTGGATCTGCTCATAAGTAAAAATCCGTCTTCCATTGTTACCACAGACGTGGAGCCGAATTCTTTCTCGGTCCACCATGAAATAAATTGTACCATTACCATCAAAAAAGAGAAGAAACAAGTATACAAAATAACCTGTCGTTCAAAAAGAAATTACACCGCGGATAATTTCAGAGCACAACTAGTGGCAAACATTGAGATGGCTAAACCGATACATAGCACAAATAACGTCACAGAGCAAGCCCAAATACTCACAGACTATCTTCTCACATGTCTGAACGCGGTTGCGCCAACGGAAACTGAAACAATGAAAAGCGTGCCAGTTCAATGGATTACAGAAAACATGCGAAACGAAATTGCACTTAAAAAATATCTCAAACGCAGAGCAAAACGAATCATCACTTGGTTAGCATTATTTCGAATTCAAAATCGAAGGGTCAAACGAGAAGTCAGGAAGGCAAAAAGTAAATACCATCATGAGGAACTAGAACAGTGCAAAAACAATCAAAAAGAAACGTGGAATGTACTAAAAAGAATTGTTCCCTACAAAAAAAGATCACCTCACCTACTTATCCGAATACTCAAGCAGCTTCAGAAAAGTTTAACAACTACTTCGCTGGAGTTGGGAAACAAGTTTTTGAAGAGATGACCCAGGAAGCTTATCAAGAATCACAGAGCGACGTAACAGATACATGGAATCCAAAAGATTTGGATGGAGACAGCGACCTAGAAGCAAACGTCAAATAAAAACCAGAGCAAGTATGTCAACACGAAGTAAAACGAGCTGTATTTGGCTTGAGGAACACAAATTCAACAGGAATAGAAGGTTCAGCACTACTATATCTGAAAAACAGCCTTTTGGTTACCTTGCCTCATATCAGCTCAGTTTCCAGAGATCTGGAAGCATGCAATCATCAAAGTAATTCATAAATCTGGGACAAGAATGAACTATCCAACTTTAGACCGATCAGTCTTCTGCCTGTCCTATCCAAGATTCTTGAAAATGTAATATCTATCCAATTGATTGATTACCTGGAATCAAACAAGCTTTTGAATGACTGCCAGTATGCTTATCGGCGAAAATTGTCAACAGAAGACGCACTTATGAGCATCACTGAAGATCTGTACAAAAACGTTGATATGGGGCAGATATCTCTGCTGGTATTGCTAGACTTATCGAAAGCATTCGACAGTGTAAGCCACAAAATTCTTTTTGATAAGCTCCGCAATATCAGAATAGACCCACCTTGGTACGAAAGTTATCTGATGAATCGGCAACAATCAGTTAAACTCGATTACGCAACAATGTCAAATTCGGCCACAGTTGCCTTTGGGGTCCCTCAAGGTTTGATACTTGTCCCCTTGTTGTTCCTGGTTTTTGTAAATGACATCGACTGCACAGAAACAAAAAATTAAGCGTAAATGTTAATGTACGCCGATGATGTCCAAATATTGCTTGCACAAAAACCGTCCGAGCTGAAGGCGCTGAAAGACGACGCTGAGACAGCCGTAACTAATCTGAAATCTTGGTATGATAAAAATGGACTCAAGCTCAACTCTGACAAAACAAAATGCATCTTGTTCGGCTTGAACTCAAAAAAAAGCAGCTCCAATTCATTTCTCTATCAGGATAGGCAAATCTAACATTCCTGTTGAAGATAAAATTCTAAGTCTGGGAGTATGGTTTGATCCCGATCTTTCATTCAAACACCACGTAACTACTCTGTGTTCCAAGTTGAATGGAACACTTTTGTTCCTAAATTCTACAACAAAAAATTGGACTTCAAATCAAGATTACTGATTGTTCACGCTTTAGTATTTTCTCACATTAACTACTGTCTTTCAATTTGGGGGAAATGCACCAAAACTCAAGGAGAGAAAGTGCAACGTTGTATAAATTTTGCGGCAAGAATAACATGCGATGGTAGCCACAGAAAACGAGACCACGTAAGTCCTCTCCTCGAAAAATTAAAGTGGCTTAATTTTGACAACAAACTGGCAATCCATGAGCCGATCAGAATTCATAAAGATCTTTTAGAAAAAACATTCACCCGGGGGCCAAAGACTCATTTATTCTCGGGGTGAAAAGAACAATCGATTCACAAGGAATAATGATACTCTGCACGTTGAACAAAGGAAAACAGAAACGGCTTATCGAGCTTTTTCGATCACTGGACCAAAATCCTGGAACAACCTCCCAACAAGCCTCAAGAATCTTGAATCCAACACATCCTTCAAGAATAGGCTTGATGAACATCTATTGGACGATCAAACACATAACGTTGCCCAAAAACGCAAGCTAAATACATAACACCAGTAACCAGAAAATGCATTCTGTTCTTGAGCATGTTCGAATCCAGCGTTTCGGCTATTTTTATGTTTTAAATGTTCCTGTTCGTTTTATTATAATTAAAATACAAACTCAGTTTTTTCGAAGAACGATAGGCAGCTTCTAACTTCGACAAATGTTAACTCGATTTCAATACCACTCATTGCACTGGTTCTACCAATTACCGTACCATTTTTAATGATACAATCATTGCCTTATAAGCTAATACTCTACCTTGTCTCATATAACGGAAGTATATTCATCCGACTTGTATACTCCAGCATTGGATTATTTTGATTCATTGATACTTAGCTGTAACTGGTTATGATGTCTCCTCACCAATCAACAATTGCCCCTGCCAATTACCCTTGCTCTTAACTAACGTCTCATCTATTTCAATGTCTCAATACTTTTAAAGTGTGCTCTGTCTGTCAATGAATAATATGTAGCCGCTTTCTCTCACAGAAGTAATTTCGATACAAATATAAATAAATTGATGAATTCTACCAATTATCGTACCATTTTTAGGTTGCAATCGACATCACTGAAGGTAACATTTTTCTCTATTCTTCTCCTGGAGAACTTCGTCCATCTGAGTTTGTACTCCCCCACTGAATTATACAGATTGTCGTCCATATATGTATGTAGGTATGTGCGCGTATATGTGTGTATTTGTATGTGTACATGTATATGTATTTGTATATATATGTACGTGCATGTATATGTATATTATTATGAATATATAGAAATTGGTATTTATTTATTGGTATATTGTGTATTCCATTCGGTTCCATGAAGGACAAGCCAGACGCCTACTACTGTAGAGATGAGCTGCGATGTATTCATTAATTTTGGATCTATCAATCCCATGCCCATGAGTTTCTCACTTAAAAATATAGCACATATTGTGAAAACTGTTTTGCAACACGAAATAGCAACAAATCGGCCGCCGACAGAAGATGTGCTGTCACAAATTCATATTTATTTCTGGCTAAAAAAAAAAAAAGGTTGATGTGTTAGACCTAAGTATTAAAAACCCATTGCTAGACGATGGAAATAAAAGATTTAATAATAATAATAATACTGCAACTCTGTTTCCACACAACCAATGCTTCTTTTCTGACCTTTATCTTGCCGTTCCTCAAATACGGCGTCGTCTGCTGCTCCAAATTCCTTGCCATAGCCTGCCAATAATAAGACGTTTCTTTATGTGTTTGAGACAACGAGGAGAGAACCGCGGAAGCTTTTGTGGTCTTGTCGCTGATACCTTGAGGGTCAGAGGAGATACAAACAACCAGTGTCGTATGGGTGGACTGTGGCTATATCATGATGGGAGTGGTGCGACATTCTAACAAAGCCGTGAGTGGAGTCAGACACTGATAAACAGGGGGGGATTGGAGCGAGATATATACAAAATCTTCTGGGATGACTGTTTCATTTAAATGCTGAAGCGAAAGCAGTGTCATATGAAACGAACTCTTCCGGGAGCAAGTTACTGATAACCTGGTGGGGATAATAAACAACGAGACTGTCACCTAGTGGGGATAGTTGCGACCTGCCAGTGGCGTCATCACAGCGGGAAGTTACCATAACCAGGTAGGTATCATGGCGACTATCGAACAGAGTCCCCCAGCACAACCGACGACAATGATCGAGTCCCCTACAGATTTTCTCTAAAACCGTTCTGTTTCTATCCTGATGAGGCGAAGAAAAACCCGCAAATCGCTCGAGAGGCTTCCCATATTAACAAGGGAACGACACAAAGAGTCAATAATGAGAGATGTTTGGGTCTTCGCCCCTGCCAGCCCCAGGCGATAAGGAGGAACCTCATACGACTGAAAACATGAATAGAAGTAAAACTTAGCAGATACTGGCATTGGAATGGCTGTTCAGCAATAGATTAGGAACTAAATTAATATTATTTAGCAATGATTTGGCGTATGTTCGGAGACAAATCTGAATAAGTACACATTAAAATATTGCCCCAACTAAACAGCAATAAAAAAGTCTGTTACAACTTAAATTCATGTATATCAAGTAACGTTGACAGTTACTGTTATTTTTCCCCCTTCTACAAGCTCTCCAATTGATTTGATATCGTCATCGTTCATTGATGCCTTTGTTCAGAGGAATCCAATCAGGGCTAAGAAGCTGACTATGATAGCGAGTGGCAAGCGCTTCTAATGGAAATCCCAAATTATATGGATAAAATTTGACTTCGTATAACATCTAAATGATGAATACTCTACAAAATTAGTTTTGTGCAAATCCAAACCGATGGAAAATTATCAAATGTTATCATAAACGCCCTAGTAGAAATTGGACAGTTGATAATCCAAGGTGAATGTGATTAAGAAAGTTGGTTGAGCGCTGTGTACCGTTCGGGAGGAAAAAAACAACATAAAATTACGCAGGAAACGGTCCTGCAGCAGACTTGGGAACTGAAAGACATGCCTGGTCGAAGATAGTTTTTTAATAATAATAAAAATAATGTAATTTTGAAGTCGGAGACGTGTGAACTGAATGAGATTCGGAAGCTTAAATCGGCAAATTTGACTTGAGAGGTGCTTTCAATTTTACTCATTTCCACTTGCATTGCATGTCATTAAAAAAACTGTAAGATTAAATACGCCAACGATTAGCCCAAAATCACTTCTATATCAGGACTTTTTAAATCAAGAGCATACTATGTAAGGAGAACCGAATATTTTTTTTAAATTTAATTGCGACATCAGATTGCTGATGTCTACGGAGCCTACAATATTTTAAAACGCACGCTGGTTTACCCAGGATAATCTTCACCAATCATAGTGAATGAATATTAAAGAATTTCTCGCAGAATGTCAGATACTGGCTCGCAACATAGTGTATCAAAATTCTTTCGAACGCGAGCAAAATTTGAAATAAGCAAAGATCATGGGCATGACGTCTCTCTTGCCTGTACAAAAGGCTGAAAATGTGATTAATTCGAATTATTTGATTTGTGTTTGGTTAGAGATGTCATGATTCGTGAAATCATAACAGTTTTTTACCGGAAATAAATGAAAGAAAAATTAAAGTAATCTAAATAACGAATTATATCAGGTTGTAACCTACCGCATATACATTTTTTTGAACATAATTGAACATTTTTGCCGCCTAGATTAATCAATTGATAGTGACCGGCATAATGAAGTCCGTACATTTTTCCATAGTCCTTCAATATTTGCCCCGATATTGTAGCTAGACTGAAATAATTTTGAACTTGAACGGCAGAATCCTTCCTAAAACTTAGCTTTGTATAAAATGCTAATGGTTTTCACAATAAACATTGAAACCCCAATAATTTGGTGAAATCGGGATTTCCTTTCATCACAATAATCTTACTAAATAATTCTTTCAACAGCACCATGATGAAGTATATCAAAATCAAGTGACCATAATTTTTACCTTATATAAGGGGATAAAAATGAGTCTATACCTCCTGTTCAAAATTAACATAAATCACGACTGGCAGCCGCTTACAGTCTACGTGTTCATTATTGGACCTCGTTGTGGGCGAGCTTACAAATGACCATATTAACATTTATACATGTTTTCGCAGCTGTCATATGTAAGCCACGACCGCTCACTTTAGATACCGCAGGACAAAAAGCAGATGCATCCACCTAAGCTTAGGTCCATGAAAGACGGCTGCTGACATCTACCACATTTTTTTTTTATAATAATAGAACGGGCAAAAAATATATTTCTAGTCATCATCGATAAATCTGTAGAGTGGATACGCAAATTCATTTTTTTCAATGCCATGCCAATGGCATGAAGACACTCGACTTTTTTTAAATTAATATGACAACAATCTGTACCACTTGTGAATTAATGAAAGAGACATGGAACGTTTTTGGAGTGCGCAAAGAGAGTCACACCACTATTTGCAATATTTTTCTCTCTGATTTATCAGAAATCTCTAGGTAGAGCTAGATGGATCAGGAGAAGTAACTGATGGGAGCTGCCACAAGGTTTGTTGCGGTACTGAAAAAGTTGCTACCGATAAAGGACGGGTGAAAAAGTCCGACTCAAATGACTCATCTTTTTGCCATGTGATGGACAAGATAGAATTACGATCCTCTCAGCCATTAGCTTCTCCACCATCGTTAAGTCACCAAAAGGGTCTGAGTAAACTGCCAACCGACTAAAACAAGCCATTGTGCTTCCTGTCTAAGTGCCCAGACAGTCCCCCGCAGTTCCGTCTAACTGAAGTCCCAACATCGATCAAATCGCAGTCCTGTTCACTAATGTCGTCAGCGATGATTATTTCCTCAGGGAGAAATTAGGTCGTCCATCAGAGCACCCTTAGGCGCCCGGTGAAGGGCGCCGTAAGTTAGCGTAACTGGGAAGCGTATTGAGAATATTACCATTGCTAGAGGAGGCCGTACATAACCGTCGCCAGAGAAGGCCGTATATTACCGTCGCCAGAGGAGGCCGTACGTTACCGTCGCCAGAGGAGGCCGTTCATTACCATCGGTACAGGAGGCCGTACATTACCGTTGCTAGAGAAGGCCGTATATTACCATCGCCAGAGGAGGCCGTACATTGCCGTCGCCAGAGGAGGTCGTACATTACCGTCGCCAGAGGAGGCCGTCCATTACCGTCGCCGGAGTAGGCCGTACATTACCGTTGCAAGAGGAGGCCGTAAGATATTTGGGCAATGTCTGGTGGCAGCTGTGATAGACAAATTAATTATCTTTAAACGTGTATGATGAAATTAATTCATGTTTCAACTTCCATCACATCGATTAAAAGTCTGTCATCAATATCATAGATGAACGAAATTGTTTTGAACGAATATTTCTATCACAAATGGGAGCACTTCTCAGTCATAAAACAGTTAATTTCCATTATGTTTAATATAAATGAACTTTTGAACAATTTTTGCAAGTGATCGCGTAACAAATCATCCGTTTATGCGCTGTTCTTTATCGCTACCTAAATGCTTTTAATAACCTCTAGGGTAAGGAAACGTTCAATAGAAACTATCACGAGCGAGAAACAACAAACATATGCATTAGTTTTGAAGGTGGCGTGTTACACCAAGTTCAAGAAAAAGTTACTGATGGTTCAAATGTAGACAAAAAAAATACTGTATTATTGAAACGATTACATTCAAAATTGCAGGGCTGAAACGCAAAGTTGTATAACAACATCAGCTTTTCAATGTTATTTATTACGAATGCAGTTATGTAACGCTACTTCCCAGCCGTCCAATTGACTGACTTGGATTCGAGACCGAAGACGGAGCGACCCATGCAAAAGCCGCCATTATTCTTCGAGCATATTATGTATATCTTCTTATGCAGAGTGTCCAGAAACTGATCGTCTCCTTAAGGTATTGAAGCTTGCTGGGTACAAGGGTACATGTAACATGATTGCTATCAATCTGTTAAGTTAGACGGATACAGGGCACGATAATTGCCCAAACAATGTGCCACATGTTGGTTTTTCACTACTTCATGGTAAAGAATCGCTAGACTTTCAATATCGATTTCTATAACTGTACGAAAAATGTTGATAACTGTTTTGATAACTGCCATAACACATTAAAAAATGAGAACAGAGAGTGGCCTCCAGCAATGTGTATAGGTTGATAGGATGTAGATTTCCTCTCTGACATCAATATCGCTTCTCTCGATCTGTGTATCAAAGGTTCATATCGTGACCGTTTTAATTACAATGAACGGCTCACAAACCATGGTATGTGAGATTCTTAATCGCAGATATCGCAGGGCTATTTAGTATGCAAAAAACATACATAAATGAAGTTAAAAACTCTAAACATATCATGCCTTTTCTATCCATACTTCAAAAATCAAATATTCGTCAGAAGGAACCATGTATCTGATGCTTCGGCTCATTGCTTTTCCTACAGACTTGTAATTAATCACCATTGCTTTGGCCGCCCATACAGTTCAGTATACCAACCACGTCCAGCGAGCCCCTACTTTTTGTTTCCTCACAGCATTTTCTCCGTCAAGCCGCTTCCGGCCACAAGTTGACACTTAACTCAGAAATACTGCGCCGAAGATTATCACCTAGCTGAGGAATTATTTACTGGAAGCCGGTATTGGTTCGCTCGATGGTGGTGTTGCTGTATTTCTATTTTTTTGACCTCTCATGGTTCTGCTGTTAATGATTGAATAGTTTTGGGAGCTGTGAGAGCAGTAAAATGGATGTTAGTAAGACGACTAATGAAGCACAATGCCAGCGTTTGCCATTCTAGAAACGTGTGAGCGGAGCCTATGATACCAAGACCCCTGAAATAATTGTAGTCATGGAGATGAAGACACCTAAAATAATAGTAGGCTTAGAAATTGGGTTTCTTTTCGTGCTTAACGTCTATACTTTTCAGTGAAGCTCCAACGATCCACTCCAACGATCCCACTCAGCGAAATATGAAATATTGGATTTTTACGAGCTGATAGACCAGAAGTAAAATGAACTAGGAAGCACCTTACGAGATGGTGAGCAATAAGCCAGTGAATAGCAAGATGCTGAAAAGTGTGAATGGTTACAAATAGCTAGCATCCAGGCTGGAAAACAAGTGTCGGCGAAAATAAGATGGTTTGCACGTTCAGGACCCTCTTAGATTCAGTTTCGAAGATGTGGTGGAACTAATACCGAACGACTGTGTTGCATAGTCTGCCTAAGCCAAGTTTGCTTGTATCTATTGGCACCTGGTTGACAACGGCATTATACCTGCAGTTATTTAACCTGATCATCTTCCATTATTGTTCAACTCGTGTCAGAGCTTTCACTTGCTGTCTCTATTATATGAAGAGAAGGGGAATTGATCACAGTCCGCACAATGACGAGAAATCGTAAAAAAACAAGGCAAATGGGTGAACTCCTACCAAACAAGGCATCTACTTAACCGAAATTCGATTTTAATTCTCTCCCCGTTTAAAAGACAAAGAGGAATGACGACTTGATTCAGGTTTATGTTGTGAGAAGCCATTTTTTATCATTCGCTGAGAACTATTCTATGAAAAACGTAGTTTGGGGAGATTGCAAGAAACATTGAATGACGGGCGAGCGTCGGTATATGGCGGCACATGACCATGCACAACGTATGATGGTGAGCCGATGTCAAATCAATGAAGTCTCGACATCAGCATTGCGCTGTTGACAGGCAATTTCTTGAACTCAGCTGATTTCAATACTGAATCCGGATGCCGGCAAGAAGTCACCAACTTGAAATAGGTACAATGTCAAAAGTTAGGCCTCGGCCGTGCCGATGTCTAATATACGTCGCACCAGTACTGAATCGTCGTTTGTCGGTATTCAACAAACGTTTTGCGGGCGTCTAGAAGACTTTTACCGCTCATTTGTCGCGGTGCATGCAGACTTCCTTTTGCTATCGCATCAGCAATGGCTCACTTTCTCAGGAGACGTGTTTTATGTTTGCTGGAATAAACAAAAGAACATGATACGATACGATACTTAAACAAACGATTATGCAGAATAATGCAATTGTTTGTCGTATAATAAATACATGTTGATTGACGGCTTTTATTTTTAGATCCGTGGATGAGGTAAAAGGAAAGAACGTTGGTCTGGCTTCGTAAAACTTTCGTCGGTATGCGGCAACTTGTAGAAACGGACCAAAATGGTCCTTAGTGAATGAGGTAAATATTCTTGTCACTCACAGGGTAGAAACGTGGTTGCCGCAAAACATGGGAATACCTTGTACATTGTTAGAGTTTGCACCACCATCGTGGTTGACACAATCCTTGATCAATGCGCGATAAATACTACGGCCATCTCTTACTCTCGCTGCAAAATAGAATGTGAAAAGGGTCATTTTTCACTCCACTTTATTCCTGTGCACTGGAATTAATTACTCCTCGCAACCTAATCAGAAAGTTACGATGATTGTAGCCTTGATATTACCCATCAATTTGTCAGCCCTAATTAGATAACTTCTGGTATTCCACAACAAGGTCATTAATAGTCAGCATGAACATCAGAGTCTGCAGTTAACGCAAAATGGAATCCGATTTACCGAGCAATTTTCTTATCATGAACATCATTCGATGAATACAATAAAACAAAAATGAGCGAGTCTTCAATGATTAGCCTCAGTTTCCGTTTATCAATAATTATGTGACTGATAATTACATGGATGACCAATAATCATTCCTTATTGCCTGATTGTGGCTGCTTAAGGTGAATGCAGTAAATCAACACCAACAGCTTTATGGTGTCTGCGATCCATGAGATGCTCTAATTTTGAAATAAAGTGCTGATGTTATAAGAAAAATTACAACGAATCGTTGAACCTCTTCAGGAATATTTAGATTTCAGGAGTTATTCATTTGAAAGATGAAACACTCAAATCAACATGATATTTAGTTCCGGCCCATTCCATAAATTCACACTTGTTCTCATTTTCTCCGTCAAAATTTACGTTCCGTGATCACATGCTGGATTGGTCCTTCTTCCTCGTTCCAACACTTTCAAGGCTCAGTGTTTACGTGTAATTTATCAGAATTCGTTTATCAGAATTCTGCCATCATTTGTTGAGACCCATTTCCTCGTTTCAACACTTGCAGAGCTCTGTATTTATTTGCTGTCGAGAAACACCAGCGCGAAATTGTTTGCTTGTCATTGCCGATTAAATTAATTCTGACGTTACATTCTTTTCATCTCTCTTTTCCATAATCTATTTGCCATTCATGTATTCAACACTATTTGTCGCCCTGTTCTCTGGTGTACAAGGCAGCAAATAGGGTGCCGCCCTGTTTGCCGCTCTGTTTGCCAGCACCCGAACCGAAGCCACAGATACAGACACTAGACGAAATCCCCCAGCAAGAGGGGTGGCAGACGGCAAGGCACAACTCACACTCTCATACACTCACAGTCGCACACCTTAGCTCTTTTGCGCCAAGAGGGTCCGGCCGGGAGCCCCGCCTCACACCCTCCGGGTCATGAGTGCGGTTCGAGGTCAGTGTTGGCAGAAGGGCCCGACAGTGTGACTGGTTTACCCCTGCCGCGTCATGATGACCGCCTTCCTCCCGCCCACGAATGTCCCGTCTTTCAACGATGGGCCTAGGGCGAGAACGCACATCATGGCAGCGTCAAAATTCATCCGTTCACAATCATTCTCTACTCACGCCTATCCAGTGCACGCTCTCTCGCTACCTCCACACTCAGGTCTCTCCTCCAAAACGCCTGCTTCACACCATCCATCCACCCAAACTTCGGTGTCCCTCTAGGCTTACGTCCACTTGCCTCTGCCTACCACACCCTTTTCACCAATCTCCCATCATCCATCCTCACAACGGGCCCGAACCATATCAGGCACGCGAATCAACTCTGTCCTCTACCTTATTAACCCTCGCCGTTCTGATTTGAACCACGTCGTTAAGGAACCTGTCTCTCAGCGAAACTCGAGCCTTGCTCTTCAAACGTTTCATCTCGAAAACATTCAACCTTCTTCTCTCCTCTGCTCTCACCTTCCAAGTCTCAGCTCTGTACAGCACAGTTGATACACAAAAACACCCTCATACAGCCCTCTCTTTGGTTCGTCTCCAACGTCCTGCAGCTCATTACGCTCTTCAGTGCACCCAACACTTTACATCCCTCCTTCACTCGCGACTTCACCTCAGTTTTCACTAGTTCAGTCTTCTCCACATGGGAGCCCAAATACTTAAATCACTGAACTTCTTCCAACAACTCTCAATTTAGGAGGACACTAATACTGCTCGCATCGGCAGTCCTCGAGCATCTCATACTTTTACTTTACCCACGTTTACTCGAAGCTTCCTCCTCTCATACACTCTACCAAACTCTGAAACCAACCTACATAGCATCTCCTCTGAATCCGTCACCAGAGCCGTATCATCCGCAAACAGCAAATAGCTCAACTGCCAACTACGCCTATTCGCTTCCAACAGCTCCAAGCCACGACACAGCACACTTACGTTCACCTTCCTGGCCACTTCATCCATATAGAGATTGAACAGCCGAGGAGACATCACGCAGCCTTGTCTCAGACCCACTTTCACTGTGAACCAATCACTCACCTCGCTTCCCACTCTGACACATGCTCGGCTGCCAACATAGAAACTCTTCAACGCTTTTAACAGCTTTCCGCCCACTCCATACAAACGCAGCACTCTCCACAGCGCTTCCCTGTCAATCCTGTCGTATGCCTTTCCCAGATCCACGAAGGTCCAGAACACATCCTCTCCCTTTACAAGGTACTTCATACAGACCTGTCTCACTGCAAAAATCTGATCGGAACACCCTCTACCACTCCTAAAGCCACATTGTTCAGAAGCTATGGCCACTCTAAATAATAGTCTTATGTTGATTTTGTTATTTTCTGTAGGCGAGGGCGATTTCAATGTCATCTGGATGGGATGATTGGGTGGCGATAAGATGGTTTAGTTACTTTTCGGTTATTGTTATTGAAGTGTACAGGCCTCTTTTTCTGTAGGGTAATATTTAGCTCTGATCAAGCTGATAATAGCAATGTTGCCCCCGTAAAATGTGATCCATTACATTATTGGCCGAGATAGTAACTAGAGCGGATGCTATTTAACGATGAGTTTGACTTCATGAAACATGTTCCTTTTAATACACACTGTGCTATGAATAACGGCACATACAAACTGGTTCATAATGAACCCTTCCGTGACCGCTTGAATCCTAGTTGGTGACCATTTTTAACATTCCCGCCGCGGCATCTCTGATTGTGAACATTTTTCTGACGATATCAGCAATTTTCAACGCTAAAACATTTCATCCCGGGAGTTAGTGAGGAAATGATTAATCGACCAATCTTATCTGTCGTCAGCAGTATTTTGTAGCATGTTGCAGAGAAGGTGAATTTTGGGAAGCACTGTAGACATATTAAGATGTCGCGGAGAGCATGCGGGTAGTACTGGCCGAGCACTCCTTGATTCAGTTTTCAATGTTCTGTTGGTGCACCTCAAGGTATCGCGGTGAGCGGACTAACGAATCCCTTGGGCCAGGCAACAACAATGGCAACACTGATGACAGTGCCATCGACGGGTGATGACAGCATTTTCCCAGGTATTGGTCCCGGGGCCATATGCAGGGAGGAGCAGAAAACAGCAAGTCAATTCATTTGCATTACTTTTTCGAGGTAGATTTCATTCTAATACCAATATAATGTATGGACAGTACATAATGGATTTTTTGCTCTTCCTTGTCGGCAGATTACGACTAATTACTCACATAAATACTCATGTACGGTACCTGCTGGGTTTCAACGATCTCTGGCAGCAGACAGCAAAGTGTGACGTCCGCATACACTCGTAGCCCATTGTTTCCACATCTGTTCAAGGCAGTAAGATATAAATTAGCTTCTGTATAGAAATGTCAATCTAATTACTTATGTTCAAAGATGTGGTGATTGACAAGGTCACTGATATAAAGTTGCCTTGCCAATTTATTAACGTTTTAGTGAACTCTCATGCAAAGTTCTAGTAAAAGCCTGCAGATCGTGAAGTTAAAACGATGAGTGTTTTTAAAGATGGCTGCTATATTTCATCAAAAAAATTAGACCTTAATAATGTCATCGTATAATGGTCGTCTGCCAGTTAAACATGTATTAAATTACATTAATGGAATCTAATGCGCCTAATTGGAAAAACAAAATAATGATTTTATACACACACACACACCTCTATATATA
>SDVV010000693.1:0-29612 GCA_016164225.1 Gammarus roeselii
ACTGAGCGCTCTCGTACCTTTTCTATGAGAACGTGACTGAGCGCTCTCGTACCTTTTCTATGAGAACGTGACTGAGCGCTCTCGTACCTTTTCTATGAGAACGTGACTGAGCGCTCACGTTCCTCTACTATGAGAACGTGACTAAGCGTCCCCGTACACTCTTCTTCTACATTATCGTTACCGAACGCTCCAGTCCCACTCCTATGCAAGTGCATCTGCATGCTCATATACCTCTTCTGTGAGATCATAATTGAGCCCTCCCATCCTTCTCCTATGAGATTGTATCGGAGTGCTCTCATTCCTCTGCTAGCAGATCGTAACTGAGCTCTTTCGTCCCTCTCTTATCAAATTTTGTCCGAGCGCTCTCGTACTTCTTCTATGAGGACTCATGGTATTGGTCAACAGAGTTTATTTACAAATGGTCAGAAAAAACGTGTGATATTTTTATGCTTTGGTCGAGACTTTGTCTCCTCCGTTGAATTAAATACGAGTGCATTCGGTCGTGTTCTGAAGGTTTCATATTGCGGTGAAATGATTTTTAAAAACATTTTCAATTTCACATTCAAGGACGCCAGAAAAAGTGGATTCCTCGTAACACAAGTTGATTTCTAAACGCAAATGTATTATTTTTATCAATGATAGATGCGCTGAATTGGCGCCTAATATACAGTAGCTACTGAAGTGGATTTAATGGATACAAAACGAATGGATGTAAAGGATTTGAAAATTGCAGTAAGTATCGAACTTTTCAAAATCCAAAAAATTATTTTATTGAAACTTACCGATTTTTTTTCATCGTATTCTTGTATTTTTTTCTAAATAATGCATCCACGGATGGTGCAAGTTTTGGCCTTCTGAATCAGATGCGCGAAGAATTGACTCTCATGCATGGAATTTGTATCATGGGCGACAAACTGCTGATTCTGACACAAAACGATCAATTGCATTATCAATAGAGTTCATTGATTCATTCACCCATCAAGGACGACTTGGCACCCCAAATATTGTGAATTATTTGGCTTAAGCACATCACATATGGTCAATAATGGCCCTCGATAATGCGTCTGCGATGGCTATTACCGCTATCATTTCGAGGAACAGCTGATTGAAAGGGCAATTGCATCCGCGCCTGGCAACTGCTGCAGCACCAGAGATTTGGCTTAATATGTACATGGATACTGCATGCATGTTTATTCTAGTAGTACTTATAAAATAATTACAACTTCATATGATAACATTGCAAGCATAGATGTACAGTAGCAAACAAAAATTCGTTTATGGTTAGTCTGTAACCGGAAAAACAAATTCGACTTTTCCCACGTGGAATTTAACTTCATATAGAAATTAATTACGTTACTATGTGTAGACAAAGCTTCTTAATGGGTAATAATAATCAAATTTCCGATAAGTTTTAATATGGGGCGGAAAATGGATATAGAAGATTTTACTTAGTTTCAAATCATAAACGAATTTTTGATCGCTACTGTACATGGGATATACTTAGCTAAATCAACTATAATTTTGAATTATCCAGAACGCACAATATAGATTTACGTATAAGTAGCGGACACACATGCTATCTTCCTTCTTGGGTGTACCGGATTTCCCTCCACCGTCCCAACATTGACCACACAGCAAACGCGTCGACGCTCGTGCAGATTTAAATGATGATTTTATTGCTAGAAACCATCATTTTCCTCATGAGGCGGCTTGCCGATTTACGAATTATACGTTAATGTGATCCGATGGGTTCTCAGCCAATTTGTTGCTCGCGGACATCGAGCGCGGACCTGCATCAGTTGGCAAAAGGTGTCATGATAACTCAGTCAGATTTCTCATATTATTTTGGCCGAAATCTCTCCACAGTGCATTGAAGTTAATTGGGTAACAATATGATTGAACAAGCTGTATTTTTGCATCCTTTGGCTCTGCCACATCTTTATCATCAGCGCAATCTACAGAAACAATATAACCTATAGATACTGAATTTCGTTCATAAAATCAAGGGCGACACCATCTAGCTTAACATCAGTCGAGAAGTAACACTCATGACCCATTGGTCTAACCATCATACACACAGTTTTTCATGAGTCGTGCGCAATATCATGGGTCCGAACCCAATTACTATCAATATATAGAAGCATCGGCAATGCCGACAGTGTTGGAGCCACTAACATCATGTCACCAGCATAGCTAAGATATATTAACACAGCGATTGACAACATGACACCCTACGTTCTCCCAGCTTAAAAGGTAATTTAGATCATCTGTATAAACATTATACACCGATGGTGACAATTGACCTTCTTGTGTAATTCCTTTGATACAAAGGAAGGGTCGAGCCACCCCACCGTATACAGAAATCCTGCTCCCTGTTACAGAACAGAAGCAACTGAGTGATATGAGGAGGGGTTCTATTCTCAATTTATTTCATCATCAGAGCCCAGTGATTTACTTTATCAAACCCATTCTTTGCATCTAAGAAGCTCATAAAGACAGTGTCCCTACTTCTGTAGTATTCTACTATTCGTATCAATGGAAAAATTGTATTTCCGTACGGTAATTGATTCGGTTCGACGGGTCTTTCATTTACATTTTAGAAGCAAAATAACAATCACATGCAACTTCTTGGCTCGTTGTCAACCTTGGCTAGTTTGCAGCCAGAGAGGAAGAAAGCTAATACATAGAAATTTATCTGCATGCGAGGAGCGTGCCTATTCACTTCTCCAGGAACGTCAGCATTGCCAGGTGCCTTGTTATTTTTCTATCCTCATACATTGGCCCTAACCTCGGCAGTACTGATCGATCGGTTTACAACCGGAATATTACTGAGGACATCTTGATCCCACTCTTTATTTTCATCCGTGACAACAGAGTTTGCATAAACTCGAATGTGCTCTCCCAGACGCTGGCAATGTCACTCACGCCTGTGGCCCCGACAACAGTGAGTGGTTGTGATTTTTTCTTAGTGTTTTACCAGAATTTATTTCCAAATATCATTGCATTTA
Source organism: Gammarus roeselii (assembly GCA_016164225.1). NCBI lineage: Eukaryota > Metazoa > Arthropoda > Malacostraca > Amphipoda > Gammaridae > Gammarus > Gammarus roeselii. The sequence goes on from SDVV010000693.1 coordinate 3,009, forward strand.
CCTTCACTCAACTTTGAGAGTTTGATTTGATTTGAGCCTCATTTCCACCGGAGCCTCAACGTGAGTCATAATAGGCTCCGTAGAGCGCGACCGTCATTGATTCAGGTAAGTTCGCACGGCCTCGCGTGCGAAAATATTAGTTATGTAAAGATGAAGTCAGTACATAGTTCAATCGTGTCATATTCACGTACTAGCGCCTACGAGAGGGAAAAGAGTCGACGCGTATCTTCGTAAAATGTATTGTTATTTCTGTGCGTAATGAGGTGGAGAGACCACCTCACTTGCACAGGTGTTTGGGGTTTAGACAGCTCCGTATAGTCCGGTGTGTTTTCCCAAAGCGATAAGCATTTTACGGTAGGTTGGGTCCGTGAGTAGGCTTTGTAGGCTGCACGGGGGATTTAGGAACGCTCGTCGGGCTGCCGCGAGGGCGTTGCAATCCATCAGTAAGTAGTGTTTCACGCTGATAGCCACTTGGTGGCAACAGGGGCAGGGTGGCGCGTTTGGTCCTATGTCGACATCCTTCAGGTGGTTGTGAGTTATCCACGTGTGTCCCGTGCACAAGCGGTTGATGAACACTTAGCCTTTCCTGTTGGTGAACTTTGTTTCCCATTCTCCGACTGAGGGTTTGAATGGAAGCATTTTTTGTCCACTCTGTTGCCACTTTTCATCCCATCAGGATTTATATGAGAGTTGATGATAGGGAACCAGTCCCGGTAATGAATTGCGAAAAATTGTTCGTGGTGAGTAGATGCCAGTTTAGCAAACGAGTCCGCAAGTTTGTATAGTCTTACTCCCGAGTGCCCGGGGATCCAGCAGAATTCCACTGCCTGACCCGTCTCGGTCATCACAAAAAGATTGTGCTGCATTTTACGTAGAGCGGGATGTTTGTTGTGCAGTGTTTTGAGCTGGGTGAGGACACTCAGACTGTCTGAGAATACGACGTATTTGTGGAAGCGATGTGTTTTTGCAATCGAAATGATTCGTTCGAGTGCGTGGAGCTCCGCAGAGAACACGGAGGCCTTGTGGGAGAGTGGCCGAGAGCGGGATGTTCCCGCACACAGCGGCAGCTCCCACTCCGTCGGCGGTTTTGGAGTCGTCAGTGTTCATGTGGCGGTGCTCTAAGTGTTCTTCCTCAAGTAGTCTTAGGAATTCCTGCCGGTACGCGTTGTCTTGAGTAGCTACTTTAGGGTACATTTGTAGGTTTAGGTTGACCGGTGGTGGGTTGTTTATCCATGTTGGTGTGTTAATTTGAAGTATTCGGTAGGAAAATGAAGGCTTAATAGCTTTACGATTGATGTTTAGCGAGGTCAGCTGGTTGACCACACGTAAGGAAAACGGTGGGCATATATTCTTTTCAGTCGCAAACAGGCGCTTATCGGATATGTTGGTGATGTGGCTGATTGCTGGGTTGTTGATTAATGAGACTTCTAGTCTTAAAATTGTTTTGTGGTGAAAGTTTGTCTCGCCGCAGCGGAAGTGGAAATTTGTTGGTGAGCACGTTAAGGGAATCGATTGGGGTGGAGCGGAACGCGTCGGTTGTGATACGCAAAGCATTGTTTGCACTGCTCGAGAGAGGGTCGCGAGTAGTTTTGGCTGCAGAACCGTAGACAACGGCTCCGTAGTCCATGCGCGATCGTATTATTGCTCTTAAAAACAGCGTCATTCCGGTGTCCATGTCGGCACCAAACTTCAAAGATGTTACCGATTGGATAAGTCCCGCGTCGACCTTTTGCAGTAAGTCGCCAGGGCTGCGATGTGGGGTTGCCACGTGAGTTTAGGGTCCCACATAAGACCCAGGAATTTGATCGTTTCTTCGTATACTAAAGATGTGTTGTGCACCGTTAGGGCTGGTTTCAGGTGTAAGCCGGACACAAGGGTAAAGTGCATGCTTTTAGTTTCAGAGGGCGAGAATCGGATTTCCAGTTCACGACTAGGTTTAGGCACTTCTAGAGTTTATGATGAATTGTTATGAGGCTGGGGTGTCTGTAGTTTATTTGTAGGTCGTCCACGTACAGTGATAAGAGCAGTCTTCCGTCTCGGGGAAGAATGTAGGCTAACTGATCGATTTTGAGGATAAAAAGTGTGACACTGAGGACGCTTCCCTGGGGGACGCCCATTGAAGGTACGAGGTACGAAGGTACGAGTCAACCTTGACCTTGAAGGTACGATTTTGTAGAAATTGGTGGATGAAACGTGGTAGCTGACCTCTCAAATCTTTACGGGGGAGATCCTTCATGATCCCGTATTTCCACCTAGTGTCGTATGCTTTTTCAACGTCGAAAAATTTGGATCCCACATGTTCTCTTCGGATGAAGGTCTGTCTAATGTCTGATTCTAATCGTACGAGATGGTCCGTTGTGGACCATTAGCACCCCCATTCATTCCGAGATGCCTATCAGGAATGTGAGTTATTGGGGTATCAAGTTCTGCATAGAATCTATCCGTTGTCATCTTCTTCTCGCAGTTCCTGTTAATCGCTTTAACCTCGATGGGAATCAACGTGCAGAAGGTCTCCACTCTCAACATTTTGAGTAGCCCAATGACAGAGCAATATTTTCAATGAGTAGCCCTATGACAGAGCAATATGTTGAATGAGTAGCCATATGACAAAGCAATATGTTCAATGAGTAGCCCTATGACAGAGCATTATGTTCAATGAGTAGCCCTATGACATAGCAATATGTTCAATGAGTAGCCCTATGACAGAGCAATATGTTCAATGAGAAGCCCTATGACAGAGCAATGTGTCCAATGAGTAGCCCTATGACAGAGCAATATGTTCAATATTCAATGCAGGATGTGGATAGTGAGCTGTGATTTAGATGAGTGTGGATGCGTATCAAGAGGCGGAAATCTAGTGTTCTGAAACTCTACATTAACATAAAAAAATGCCCTTCAATCCCAGCAAACCTAACCGTATGAGCCGAGGCATTAAAGGGGCACTAGATTTCGCGCCATCGAAATTTTGTTTACAATTTATATCCGTGGAATAGGGTACAATAAATAGCGTGGCAATCATTTAAAGCGTCAGAAAAATACTTCAATATATTTTCTGGAGCGTATTAGTACTGTAATTACCATCTGAAGCAATGCGCACGAATGACTAGCGTTTTGAAGAAGCTTGCATTACCATCTGCTTGTGTGAACGCGTTCTAGTACTACTACTACACAGCTACAACTCTCCGAGCCGGTCTTCTTCCATAGAACCGGTGATTGTTGGTATATAATAGTTTTGCTTCCTAACAATACATATTTTTTTCCAATTCACGTGATCGTTAAATTACTTGGATCAACGGTCGCATTCAGCTGTTGAACTTTAACGCGGCTGCGTAGAAATTTCGTCTTGGTGCGACGGGTCAAGAAAATGAGGATTCTTAGAATATTTTTCAATCATTTTCTTCTACCGAGGGCTTTTTGAAAGAGTAATGAAAGATTGTTTAACACTGACACTAACCTAGCAAAATGAAGTGTCGAAATTTTCAAACTCTAGTGCGCCTGTAAAGTTTCTCAAATCCTGTATTTGCTGTTGCTCCCGTCTTTCCAATATACTACCAAGAATACACACACAATTTAAGTACTCCTCGGAATTGCTATTCGAGTACACTTTTTGATTGATTCATGCAATGACCTCAAAGAATACTAGAAAAAGTCACTAAATATGTATTACTAAAAATTTTACAACAGGAGTGAATGTCATGATTGACATTTGAAACATGTCAAACGAAATACAATTTGCATTTTCCCAGTCAAAATTCGTATATGTTTGTTAACATCATGTTAAAATCAACCCCAGAATTCAGCGGTCGGCAACAAACTCAGCTGAACTCTGAATCATCCATTGGCCGAGCCAACTCACGCAGTAACTCAAGCGCCGAAGAAATAAGGGTATTGATTTAGCAGTCGAGTTTATAACCGAGAATTGGATACTTACTCAGGACACCAATAAAGCTCAGGAGGCACCGCGGAGGTACAGGCTCATTTGATAATTTACTTGCCTAGATCGAGTTCATAATGGTCTAGTTAATGAATTATCACGGATATCATTTGAGTTGTAAAGTGAGTTTCACAGCATTGACGACTGGTAGTTACTCCTGCAACCCATTTCGAAGGGTACGCCAATTAGCCGTGCTAAAGACGACAAGGAATAGAAACTGGACTTATATCTATCTCTCACGGAGTACACAATCGATGGTTATAATTTTAAAACTACCTGGTCTTCGATAGTGATATTATGCTAAAAAAAGATGACGTTGATAAATCCCTTTTATATTGTAATTGTGGGTAAGTAGTATAATTTGAGGACGAAGAATTCAATTCTCACGAGGTCACTAACACACATTTAGTGCTTTTCGGAACAGCGTTTTTCTATGCGGCCCATAGACTGATTTTGATTTGAATAGAGCCTCATTTTCACCGGAGCCTCAATGTGAGTCATAATAGGCTACCCCGTAGTGCGCGACCGTCAATGATTCAAGTAAGTTCGAACGGCCCCGCGTGTGGAAATATTAGTCTTGTCATGTTGGAATCGAGTACATATTTCAAGTGAGGCACATTCGTGTGCTAGCGCGTACAAGAGAGTTAAGAGTAAACTCGTATCTTCGTAAATGTATTCTTACCTCTGTGCGTAATGGGGTGGAGAGACTACCTCACTTGCACAGGTGTTTGAGGTTTAGACAGCTTCAAATGGTCAGGTGTGTTTTCCTAAAGCAATTAGCTCCTAACGGTAGGTTGGGTCCGTGAGTAGGCTTTGTAGGTTGAACGGGGAATTTATGTACGCTCGTCGGGCTGCCGCGAGTGCGTTGCAATCCATCAGCAAGTGTTTCACGCTGATAGCCACTTGGTGGCAACAAAAGCAAGGTGGCGCGTTTGGTCCTATGTCGACATCCATCAGGTGGTTGTGAGTTATCCACGCGTTTCCCGTGATCAAGCGGTTGATGAACACGTATTATTTTCTGTTGGTGAACTTTGTTTCCCATTCTCCGACTGAGGGTTTGACTGAAAACATTTTTTGTCCACTCTGTTGCCACATTTCATCCCATCGGGATGTTATATGGGAGTTGATAGTAGGGAACCAGTCCCGGATACGGCCGGTAAACCTCGCAGCACTCACTCTGGGTCAAGACTGTGGTAGGAAGTCAGTGTCAGAAGCAGGGCCCGACAGTTCAACTGGTTTACCTATGCTGTGCCTTAGTGACTAACCCCAACCCCTCCCTCCTACCCTCCACCTACGAACATCCCGTTTCCCAACACGGCAGCAAGGGCATGAAAGCACATCAGGGCAGCGTAAAACTAATCCATTCACAACCATTCTCAATTATCGCTCATCTATTGCACGCTCTCTTGCTACCGACTCATTGATGTCTCTCATTCCTAACGCCTGCTTCACGTCAACCAAATAGATGTCTCCACCATTTATTTCCTAACGCTACCAGAGGACTGGGAGACAATTAGCCCCGGCTCTACTCGTCAGAGGTTGAAGCATCCAACCGTACTACTGCGCTTCTAGCACCTGCTGGAGTTACAACCTGACTCCACTACCTTAATAGCAGATCTGATCTAAAAACACCGCAATTTGCTTAGCATGCAAGTTAATTTGACACTCAGAGCGTTACTCCGTAGCAGAGCTAGTCCTAGCCTCTGGTTCAATCAGAACGTTTCACGAGGGTTCCCAAAATCGGCGAATAACCGATGATCGATGTCAAGGATCATGAGGCTGCTGGACTTACCATTAACACAGGAGGCCTCGATAGCAAAGAGCTTAAAAAGATAACGGTTCGTAGAGAGACTAACAGTTTTTCTGTTTGGCTGTTTTCGACCGCAGTGCTAAACGAATGACTTGTCACAAAGTAGTAGTAGTAGTAGTAGGAGTAGTTGTAGTAGTAGTAGTAGTTTTTTCAGTTTTTTACCAGGGCCTCAACGCGATGTCACTGCATGCTCTTCCGAAGGGCACGAAAATCCGTCGATTCTGCGCAGCTTCATGCGCAAAGTTAGGTCAAAGTTCAAAAGTTCAAGCCTCGTTAGTTTCACACGACTTCGTATAGTCCGGTATACTTTCCGAAAGCGATCAGTTTTTTTCGGTAGGCTGCTTCTTTGAGCGGGCGTTGTAGGTTGCACGGGGGGCTCAAGAAGGCTCGTCGGGCTGTTATGAGTGCATTACATTCCACACGTGAATGCTTCACACAAATTGTTACGTTACTTGGTGGTAACAGGGGCATGGTGGTGCGTCCGGTCCCATGTCTACGTCCATTAGGGGATTGTGGGTTATCCACGTGTGTCTCGTGCATAAACGGTTAATGAATACTTGGTCTCTTCTAATAGAAAACCTGGCGTCCCACTCTCCCACGGATGGTTTAACTGCAAGCATTTTTTTGTCCACTCTGTTGCCAAGAGTCGTTCCATCGTGATGTTATACGCAAGTTGATGACTGGGAACCAGTCTCGGTAATGTATGGAGATGAATTGTTCTTGCTCGGTGGACATTCGTTCAGTGAGTAATCTTATTTCCGCGTGTCCACGGATCCAGCAGAACTAGACCGCTTGACCCGTCTCGGACACGTGAATAGGTCGGGTTGAATTTTTCGAAGGGCAGGGTGATCATAGTGCACAGTTTTTAGCTGGGTGAGAACACTCACACTGTCTGAAAATATAACATATTTGGGGAGGTGGTCACTTCTTGCAATGGAGATGGCCAATTTGATCGTGTGTAGCTCTGCAGAGAACACAGAGACCTCTTGGGGTATGGTGGCCGAACGTGAGATCCTTTCGCCCACGGCAGCAGCTCCCACTCCGTCCGATGTTTTGGAGCCGTCAATGTATTCATGGCGGTGCTCATAGTACTGTTCATCAAGTAGTCGCGAGAATTCTCCGAGGCACGTGTTGGTTGGAGTCGTTGCTTTGGGGTAGATTGGCAAATATAGGTTGACCAGCGGAGGGCTGATCATACGCGTTGGTGTGTTGATTTGCAGAATTCGGTAGGAGAATGAAGGCTTGATTGCTTTGCGACCGATGTTCAGCGAGGTCTGTAGGTTGTCCACGCGTAAGGAAAAGGGTAGGCATATGTTCTTCTCAGCTGCAAAGAGGCGTTTATCGAGAATGTTGGTGACGTCGCTGAGTGCTGGTCTATTGATGAAGCTCCTTGTCTTGAAATAGTACTGTAGTGAGAGTTTGACTCTGCGGAGCGGAAGAAGGAGCACGTTAGCAAGCACGTTTAGGGATTCGATAGGTGTGGGACGAAATGCGCCGGTTATGATGGAGATGGGTTCAAGGGTGGTTTTGGTGATTGAACCGTAAACAACGGCTACATAGTCAATGCGCGGGCGTATTATTATTCTGAATAGCGTTATGCCGGTGTCCATATCTGCACCGGATTTCAGGGATATTACCGAGAGGATAAGTCCTATTGCTTTTTTGCAGCGAGTCTCCAGGGCTGTAATATGGGATCACCTCGTGAGGTTAGAGACCCACACAAGACCGAGGAATTTTATTGATTCTTCGTATACTAGCGGAGTGTTGTTTAGCGATAGGGCTAGTTTTAGGTATGCGCCGGCACAAGAGTAAAGTGCATGTTTTTCGTTTAGGAGGGTGAGAATCGGAATCCGTTTGAGGAGGCCCAGTTCCCGACTAGGTTTAGACATTTCTAGAGTTCCTGATGAATTATAACGAGGCTAGGGTGCCTGTGGCTCATTTGTAAATCGCCCACGTTTTGTGATGAAAGCAATCTTCCGTCGCGCGGGAGAACGTCCGCTATCTGGTCAACTTTGAGTATGAAAAGAGTGACACCGAGGACGTTTCCCTGGGGGACGCCCATTTCTCGCTGATAGGATGGAGACAAGGTGTCGCCGATCATGACCCTGAAGGTGCGATTTTGCAAGAATTGGTAAATGAAACGTGGTAGGTGGCCTCTCAGCCCTTTGCGATGGAGATCCTTCATGATGGCATATATACAGGTAGTATCGAATGCTTTTCGATGCCGAAAAATCTGGAAAACACATGTTCCCCTCGGACAAATGCCTTCCTAATGTCAGATTCCAGTATTACAAGGTGGTTTGTCGTAGAGTGGCGCTTGCGGCCTCCACACTGGATTCTGTTGAGGCCCGCTTGCATTTCAAGGTAGTCGACAAGGTGCGAGTCGATTATTCTTTCCATAATCTTACAGAGGACGCTGGTAAGAGCAATGGGGCGATAGTTATGTGGGTCACCATGGAATTTTCCTGTTTGGGTATTGGGTTGATTACAGATTCCCGCCATTGTTCGGGAAAAAATGAGTTTGAATACATTGTGTTGAACACTTTTAATAGGTGATCACATCTGCGAGATTCTTGATCATGTTGATGCCCAGCTCTTTTTGCAGAGTGTAAGGACAAATATCCGGTCTGTCGCTGGCATCGAACGTGATCTTCAGATGTTCGGGAAAGGTATGACTATTGTTGAACATGTTGTGTTCATGAAATGGCGTATATTGCAGTCCTCGGAGCTCGGTTGAGGTTTTTTGTGGGGTGGAGAGTCGTCGAAGTTGTCGTCGGACGTAAAGGTAGAGGTTCTTACGTAAGTTGGGGGTTCTTTAGTTTGTGGTTTCTTCACGAGTTCGTGGGTATGGAAAAAAATGTCCTTTACATGACCTTCGAGCCTCGTTAGACGGTCGTCAATTGTGCTAGGTTCTGCGGCGAAAACTTCTGCTTCCTGTCAGAGAGGCCGGTCGCTTGGCTTAGTAGATTCCTGATTTCCTGGATGTTCCTGGTTAACTCGTCGATGCGGTTGTCTCTCTGGTCGTCTTCGGCTGAGGTGGCGCTGGTCACCTTGGGGAGGCTGACGTTCTTGGCCGTTGGAATCTTGATTGTCTTCGCTCTGGAGGGGATGCTGGTCCCTCCTAAATGGGGTTTCTTTCTACTGCTCATCGGCCCCTGGTTCGGGCCAGGGACCAGGGAGCTCATTTTGGAGGCCTCTTGACCGGTTTACAGATTTCAAGCTACGTTAAATTTAAAGTATCACAAACAATGCAAGCAAACGTGCGCCTTAAGGTCCCAGCACAAACTAGGGACTAGCATGTACTATCTAGTGGGTCCCAGTTATAATTTGGCATGGGAGCGTTAAAACACAAATTCCACCAATTCAAAATATCGCTTCATCATTTTCAGTGGACAGGCAAGTGTTGTACCACGTGCGATGCAGATGATATGCCCATCTCTGTATTGGTCGGTTTTACTGTTTTCGATGGTAATCTCCATGTGTTGCGAGCGAAAAGAAACATTTTTTTGCCCTTAGTGACGACACCTTGTCGAATTGGAGAACCCCTGCAGCACCACCGCGATGTCGCGAATGTCGAGCAGATTATCGGAGTTTTTAAACACTTCAGATTCTGGTTAGCATCGGTTCGGTGACCGGATTTTTTTCTGCATACCTTTCTAGGCAAGCGCTTTGCAGTTTCTAGCATACATTTTACGTATGGGTCGGATGTAGAGAAAGTATGGCCGTGTATCTCGTGGATGAAGCGGACGGCGGACACAGTTGACAGCAAACTGTTGTACGTCGCACCGCGATCCAGGAGATGCGTGAGATATAAAAACACTGGAAATTGTGTTGTGGGCACAGAAGCTAATTTTTGCTCGTAGTAAAATAGCTTAAATTTCTTGAACAAGCCCCGATATTTTTTGACTGTGCAAGGGCTCCTCGACTGAGATATATATAACTTTACTTTTTCTTCTAGGATTTTCACTCCGGAATGTTCTGGGCTCTGGGGGAAGTAGAATCGTGATTGTCTCTGTTGGTCCAAATTTTCCACGCGGACCTCTTGTGTGGCGATGGTCGTTATCGCTGGTGGGATGTTCGAGAGTTGAGCTCGTAAACGGAGGGTCGCGTCCCTCTTAGGCCTTCGCAGAATGGAGGCTCGGTAAGGACAAGTGGGAGTAGTTCTTGGTTCTTATCATGGCGAGCTGTTAGTTGTATGTCGTAACTGGTATTTTGCTCCGTGGTGAGTGGTCATCGGAGACTTCTTCGTCTCTTCGCCTTTTCGTTGTTCTAGTGGTGAGCCTTGCTGCGTGGTCGACTGCGCAGGAAACGTCCATCGCAACGAAAATTACCGGATGTGATTTGACCCGGCTAGCGCAACACTCGGGACCGGGGAAATTCACATAAGTTAGTTGAAATGAATGTTATAAGACAATATATCGAAGTTCAAACGATTACAAAATATACCGTCGATACCTCGTCCGGGAATAATGGAACCGGTCCATGTCAAAGTACGTATACCGGATTAGTAACTTTTATCTAAAAGTCTTTTCAAGATGGGCCAATAACTAGCGCTTTCCCATTTCGGCAAGATTATTGATTATTGTATCAATAAGAGAGGAAGAGGTACGAACCAGTTATTTTGCCGTCCCAGGTTTGATCAAGTGCATTCAAAGCCTCTGATCCTGGACACCACCAACGTGAATTGAAACGTTTACCTTTGCCGTTGTAGTCACACGCAAACCTATCGATTGTGAATTGTCCAAAAGATCGATTGAGTGTATCGAAAATAATCTGACTTATTGACCAGTCGTCGCTGTCGAAACATCTACTCACGGAATATGCCAACTGATTTTCCGCTCGTGGAATCCAATGCACAGACAAATTTAAGTCTTCCAAGAGACGCAACTCATTAATAAGTAGAGCGATTTGTTGTAGTTCGGGAATTCTGCTTCCCTTGTTCAGGATGTAAGTGAGATTTTTTAAATCAGTTTAGTAAAATATCCTACAGTTATTCAGAGTTTTTCCACAAGACATGAGCAGTCTAAACACTGCTTCGAGCTCTCTCCAAGTCAAACTTTTGTGTGATTCAGAACTACTCCAAAAACCTGTTACGGTGAAGTCCCATTTGGACAAATCTTCCTGGTAAGCGTCACTACTAAAAAGAATGTTTGGATTATGCATCTGGCTACTCAAGTTTGATTTAGCTGCTGAAATGCTTTGACCGGAATGTGCCGTTTTTATCTTTTTGCTTCGTCCCTCGCTGGAGACAACGGAACTCTGTCCGTCGTAAATAATGTTCAAATCAGCACAGGCGTCAAAACCGCTCAAAATGGTCTCGACGCCGCGGCTGCTCAAATCGGGCTCCTCGTCGCAGCCTCTCAAATCGGGCTAGACACAAATGCCGTTCCAGTTGGACTCGAAACAACTGTCACTCACATCGGGGTCGATGCCACTGCCACTCAAATCGGGGTCGATACAACTGCCGCTCAAATTGGGCTTGACGCAAATGCCACTCAAATTAGGCTCGATGCAACTGCCGCTCAAGTCGCACTCGACTAAGACTCCGCAAAAAAGCCATTCTACGGCTGTCGAAATTGGACATTGTACTACCGCCATCGAAACTGAGCTTTGCGCCCTGAAGTCTGGAAGCTTTATCGTTGGGATATTTTTGGTGTACATCCTGATTATTTGAATTGTGCTCTTGTTGTTCACCGCACTGCGTCTGCGTGGAAAAAATGTCAGTCCGCTGAAACTTTTATCCGCTTTTCACTTTGAGAGTCTCTCGCTTCATATCGACGACGCCTCCGTAATCTACCGCTGAAGCGTCGCATTGGATGCTTACCTCCGCCCTTTCATCCAAAAGGTATCGAAAATTTAAACGCCGCAAATTGTTGATCCAGAAGGGAAATTTTCCAAGTGCGCCGGCGCTTATTTTTTGTTCAGTTCCCAGGTTGCTCCTTGTGCTCAACGTTCGTATATTTGTCTAATTCGAAGGAAACACGATGAACCGACAACTAAACTAATGGCAATTATTTGTCCGATTAAAGACACCCACTGGCGTGAGTAGAGTTACACTTTGCCCATCATGGCGGCTCGAAATAACACTTGTAACGTTTGTTCTTTTCTGATAATGCAAGATTCTGTGATAATTACGCTATTGCCGTTGGTACTTCAGACGAAACCCAACCATTCTACGCGCAATTGCGGTTCCCAGAAATATTTTTCATCTGCTAGCAAAAACCCGCTTTCGCTTACGTCTTCCTGGATGAATAATGACAAAGTCATGCATTTCTTGTACGAAGATGCAGCTCCCAACCTGCCGTCTAGATGCATTATTGCTCTAAGCCCTAAGGATATCCATTTCCGAATCATCAACGACACAATTTTGAAACTATGTAGCTAGCGCTCAAAATGCCGAACGACAGTAAGTTGAAGTGATAAAATACATCACTCCATTGAAAACCGAGGTATTTTCGATAATCTTCGTTGATCTCTACGTGATGATATGCGACCTTCAAACCGAAAGTGAACAAAAAATCAGTGTCAGTGATTTTTTTTTTCTGCAGTTCGAAAATCCGCAAACCGAAAAGCCGCATGAGCAACGCATTCCTTGATATGACGACAATCTAAAACCAACCTCTTCTTGAATTGTTTACCAATGGCAACCGTCGATGGATTAACAACGTTTGGTGCAATGCACCGCCTGCTTATGCAACCAATCTTTTCCAACTCTGCAACTTCCTGATCGACAAAAGCTCACGTTATGCAAGGCAGCTGGTCGCTTCTGCTTGCGTTTCTTTCAACTCAGGCCGTGGCTCGTAAAATGCGCTCTTCATCCTCTGAGTCCTCTGCTAACTGGTGTTTTTCGTATTCTTTTACTACTCTCTAACCGAAATCCGATGTATCGTCAAGCATGATCTTTTTTTTTCTGTCCTTAAGTAGTTCCATACCTTCGGTGACGTTCTTTATTATACTGCCCTCGTTATCCTGTTCCTCGCCTACATCCAGGAGCTCTCTTCGTGCTTCCGAAATCTTCTCTGACACTTTCATGTTGATTTTAAATTGATCATTTCCATTTTTCTTGAATTGGTAGTTGTCTTGGAATTTAAATTCGTTAATCTGTGCAATGTGCACTTCTGATATATGCCGCTATTGCTCGGGCATGTTATGTTGTAATCCTCCTAAATTGAGCGCTAATCATATCTTCGATTTGCTTCAACTGGCCTCTTGATTCTGTATTCTCTGTACTGTGCTGCGTATGACGCCTTTGACATTGTCAGACATCTTGAAAATGGTATACTATGTCCACGACGTCCTCCTAACAAGCTGCAGGCTAGATTGCCGAGGGACGTCGTGACAAACTCTTAAGCGGCTTCTAGCGCAAGTGCTAGTCTACTCACGGTCGCCTCAAAGATAAATTCTTCTTACTTTTCTGCGAACCGTGAGAAAATGTAACTCCAAATGCATGGAATGGCGGTCACCGCTGTAAGGACATGACTGTACAAGAGTACCTGTTTCACCCATCAGCTGTCCACAGTGCCGAGCTGGGGATGACACACCATTGCCCTCAACTCTTAGTGCATGAGCAATTCGTATCAAGTCAGGGTCCGATAAATTGCGCCCATGAGCTCCAGGAAATCTATCTACCCAAGAACCGCTATCATGACAGGAAGCTACAATCTGGCGAACCTTGATTGTATGTAGGGTTCTGGCCTTGAGCATTAGACCCTCAAAGGTTGGAATAAAGAAGATTTCCACGTCAACACTGATTCCCGGACTGAGTTAGTCTGCGCCCAACTGTAAATGTTTGACAGAATGGCGTCGACAAATAGACCGATAGAATGCAGAGATGAGATGAAGCTTGGCAATGCGTTACTTGGGTCTTTTGATGCTCAAACCACCAGAACTTACTAGTAGAGTAGCTTGGTGCAATGAAAAATCAAGAAATAAAATGTTAGTGGTTTCTGAGATAGTGTCTCGGACTAATTCGTCGAATTTCGCAGGACAAGTATCTTGCAAGTAGGTGGGCGCAACGACCAACAAGTACTGGATCGTGGAGATGGCGAAACAGTTGTCAAGCATTTTAAAGCTTGTTGAGACTCGAGAACTCAGTCTGGAGGACATCAATATTAACTCGTCGAATTTGCCTTCAAGCGTTCAAGAGATAGCCTGGATTGAGATCGGTTACCCAACAACAATGCAATGTTGTTGTTGTCTCCCTGGAGGCAGATTAGATTAATACCCTGACCTATTTGGTTCACATTTTTGAACAGGCTGCTAAAGTCAGTTAAAACAATATTTGCCTCCCTCCTGAGCGTGGTATAATCCAAGAGAACAGAATGTTCAACTCTGAGGCGCATTTCGCGCTGTTCGGTTGACGCCGACGGAAAAGAGAGCGGGTCCCGTGGTGTCCACCTGTTGGATCCCGTAGTAGAAAAAATTGTATCATCACCAAAAAACTCCAATGAATGTTCAGGGTATGCTTGCTATACAAGACGGTACACATTGAGAGTGCGCTCGCGGCAGCTTGCTGTAGAAAAAATAACTCCAAATACGGCTAAATGCGTTTCTCATTTCCAATTCAGGAACAACGCTATTTGGAAAGGCGTTGGCGACGTAGTGACGCGTGGCGGCTGCCATAATGCTTCCTTGGTAGCCAACTAGTTGTGCAGGATAATATTGACGGTCCGAATTATTAACTAATTATGGGGTGGATAGGATAGGGAGGGTGGTATATTCCGTCATGCTTCCACGCGAGGGCGCATTGTGAGGCTTCGTCAAAAACTTGCTGGCAGAAGGAAGGGTTTCGCGCTAAAGCGCCAGGATCACAAATTTGGTGCAAGTTGAAGCGAGACTGCGGCACCACCGTCATTTTTAGTCGTGAGTTACCCAAGGTGGTCGAGCCTGAGGCCATCTGGACGAACCACAGAACCATGAGGGAAAAACATCATTGCCTTTATGACATCTTCTACGGAGGCGATATTCGGAGATGCAAGATCATGGTCGGGATGTGCAAGAAGTTGAACATTCTCCTAACTAGTCGAATGTTTATCGCGCAGTTCCTGCAATGCTCAGCGGCAGAATAAAGCTAGTGACGTTCACGATGAAGCTCATCTTTGAGTTGTCTGTTGCCTGTAACAGATCATCTGAGATGTGCTTGGCGGTAGTGGCAGTGGATTGACCGACCACCTCTCAAGAGGGCATCACAGAAAATACCCATTCCCTCACTTGAAGTCGCGCACGCGGAGTCAGCGAAGGCGTCGGAAATGTTAGTGCCGCTCTACCGGAAAACTGAAAGCCACGAGTCCGGCCCATGAGGAGGAAGTTCGTTTACAACTGCATTCACTTAGCAGTGAATCAACTGTTGTTGTCATTACCCCTATTAGGCACGCCACGAAACGTCTCGACGGAGTCCCGCGTCGCCGCTTTTATAGGTCTTTATAAACCACGAATTTTCATCGACTAGATGCTGATTAACTGTTATGTTTAGGTAACAGACCTTCAGTCATCATTTGTAGGATGAATCTCTCTTGCCTGTAGTATGGTGAATCGATAAGATTTTACAAAGGAAATTAGAGTAATAAGCCCTATAGTAAAAGTTTTAGTGGAACGTTTACCCCGCGGCGTATACCCCGCAGCGCGCTCTCATCAACACTATCAGCCCATACTGCAGTCAGACCCACACTAAGCCCACCTCCAGTTAAGACCGTGTAGTCATCACGTGACGCTGATACTGATGTCAAAGTATGCAATTATGCTATTGTAGACAAAGTATAAACAATTTTCGACATTTTATAGGGCATGACAGAGCATGCATTTTAAGAATAGCTTGAACGGGAGCAACATGTATCACATTGAAGAGATATGAGCGAGTATTAGTTGTATGCAGGATTTCAAACCCCACGTGTGCCTAATACGGTTAAGATGAATGGTTTGAAATGGCGCTTGCATTTAACAATAGAAACATCAAAATCATTGGAGCTTTGCTCCCCTTATGGATCTGAATAATGGGTTATCGGGGCGGCACAACAGCGTGGCAATACCAGAACTGGGCATTTCTAAGGTTGAGTGCGGTCCTTTTCATGTATGACAAATTCTAATGCTAGCGGTAACTGAAGCTGGAAATTCGTTTTTCTTCTTAGTATTAGCTCTTCTGCAAACTTGACGTTCATTTGCATTTGTCTGGTTCTGCTTCGTTGGCTTACAGTTTAAAATTACTCGATTGGGTTGATGAAGTGGAGACTGTTGGTATAGCCGCATTATAGGTGATTGGGTTGATGAAGTGGAGACTATTGGGATAGTCGCATTAGAGGTAATTGGGTTGATGAAGTGGAGACTATTGGCTTAGTCGCATTTGAGGTGATCGGGTTGATGAAGTGGAGACTATTGGTAAAATTAAAGGTGATTGGGTTGATGAAGTGGAGACTATTGGTATAGTCGCATTAGAGGTGATTGGGTTGATGAAGTAGAGACTATTGGTCTAGTCTCATTAGAGGTGCCTAAGGGGTGAACGTACTAAGCCGTCCGTAATGGTTCGAAAGATGCCGATGCCTCTGCTCTGGTCACGAACCTGGAGACCGACCGCAGCCCTGTCAACTGAAGCGATGTCTCCTTCAGCTCCCGTAATTGGTTTCAACCAAGGCAAGTGGGGCCACGCTTGGTGCGCAACTGCACTAAGCGTGGCCGACATCCAAATAATTTCGGATAGTGATGTAAATAGACCGCTGAAAGATTGACCGCAAATGATCTAAAAATCTAATGAAAATTTTAAGATCATATACGGCCAAAAATTTGTGCTGCCTATTTCATTTAAAAACCGGAAAGGATTGCTTCAACAAAAAATGAAATGGTGTACTTGGGACGTTGCTAGATTATTCAACCTCGAGATATTAGGGAAAATTAATATTTATACATGTTACGGAGCGAGTTATTAGAATTGTTTGTTGCCTAAGGTCTTGAGGTTTCATTTATCAGGGCATCTCTCAAATGCAGTTATGCAAAATAAAACTACTCCTAGAAAAGAGGTTAACTATGTTCATTATCTTGAGCTCAGTAAAAGAAAATTGATTTTCCTAGTGACGTCATCACAAGTTTAACTATGTGCTATAAATGAATCTTTGTTTCTTGAATTCTGTTAAAGGAAGGCAGCATGCTTCGACAAGGAAAATTTACTCCCGCTGATGACCTATTAACATTACGGAAAAAGGTAAAGCCCAAATGGTTTTGAGAGAATATGAATGAGTAAAAGGGATGATGGAAACAGAGAAGCCCCCCCCCCCCGCAAAAGAAGGACCCAATAATAAATTCCCTAATCAAATAGTCTTGAGAATATCTGAATAAAGGTTAATAAGCACACGAAGGGAAGGAATTTACAGAGACATGAGTTAAAGCTAATTGGGAAATAACAAAAAAAGTGGAAAAAAATTACATACGAAATGATAGGCTCAATTGAAACACATAAAGAGTAATCAACGATGACATGAATAGGAGCTAATGGGTGATTAGGCAAGCTGATAACAATATATAAACTTAGAAAATATGCACAGGAGAATAAGTGTTAGATCACATGGATACAAGCGATATAGAAGTGACCAACAAATGCAATAGTAGAAGCTTATAAAAATATACTTCACACGTGTCATGAAACCACCAAGAAGCGCGTGTAACCGATTGGCGTAACATGTACACTCGTCGTCCTGTTCGCCGTCACCGCCGACCGTGAGGGATGCTCAGTTCATTCCTTGTGTTAACACAAATAAATAACAACAGTAATCATGTTGTCATCACATTTATACGTTTTGATGATAAGAACTAACCTAGTGTGCAACATGGAAAACATGGGAATAACAAATTTGTTTTCAGAGTAATTCGATTTGTCTGAAAACGTAGGAAACCATCACTGGGTCAAGGCCGCCAGTATGCGCGAGTACGTGTATAATTCTGTGTGAGACAAGGCCAATGTGTAATCCACTTATAAATAACACGGAAACAAGTTTGATTGACATTCGCGTTTAAATTACCCCCCCCAAAAAAATAAAATGTAGGTGAATTTGAGACTGCAAATTCACCATACAATAGTGTCCAACCAATAGTGTTCACCCAATAGTGTCCACCCAATAGTGTCCAAACAATAGTGTCCACCCGATAGTGTCCAAACAATAGTGTCCACTCAACAATGTCGACCCAACAATGTCCACCTAATAATGTCCACCCAATAGTGTCCACCCAATAATAGCCTCCACCCAATAGTGTCCACCCAACAATGTCTACCCAATAGTGTCCACCCAACAATGTCTACCCAATAGTGTCCACCCAACAATGTCTACCCAATAGTGTCCACCCAATAGTGTCCACCCAATAGTGTCCGCCCAATAGTGTTCACCCAATAGTGTCCACCCAACAATGTCTACCCAATAGTGTCCACCCAACAATGTCTACCCAATAGTGTCCACCCAATAGTGTCCACCCAATAGTGTCCACCCAATAGTGTCCACCCAACAATGTCTACCCAATAGTGTCCACCCAACAGTGTCCACCCAATAGTGTCCACCCAATAGTGTCCACCCAATAGTGTCCACCCAATAGTGTTCACCCAATAGTGTCCATCCAATAGTGTCCACCCAATAGTGTCCACCCATGCAATAGTATCCACCCAATAGTGCCCAACCCATAGTGTTCACACAATAGTGTCCACCCAATAGTGTCCACCCAATAGTGTCCACCCAATAGTGTCCACCCAATAGTGTCCACCCAATAGTGTCCACCCAATAGTGTCCACCCAATAGCGCCCACCCAAAAGTGTTCACCCAAAATAGTCCACCCCAATTTCGCTCGGTATGCTGTAATAAAAACGATTCAAGTGTTCACACAAACACTTCGCGACAGCCTCCCTAGCTAACAATAACAGTTCATGGTCCACAGAAGCATGGGTCAAGCATTGCAGGATCAGATTATGCATGGGTCAAGCATTGCAGGATCAGATTATGCATGGGTCAAGCATTGCAGGATCAGATTATGCATGGGTCAAGCATTTCAGGATCAGATTATGCATGGGTCAAGCATTGCAGGATAAGATTATGCATGGGTCTAGCATTGCAGGATCAGATTATGCATGGGTCAAGCATTGCAGGATCAGATTATGCATGGGTCATGCATCATAGCATCGTAGTACCATAATTTCACACAGATGTCTTTGACGTGAGATCAATTCGAAGGACATACATGAATGCAACTAACTTTACCTATATGTTCATTGTTTTTTGGAAGGGATGATTTAAAGTAATTTAATTGCGTTGCTTTACCAAGATATTTGCGTCCTCCGGACATAGGAGAACAGAGCAGATTATCTGTGCAACCCATTAACGCGGTTCACGTCATGCTGACCGTCCATCAACTTGCTACCACAGAGTCATCGCTCCTTGCGCCGTCTGGCGGTAGCATGATTTGAATTCACGGATTATGCATGTACCAGCGTGTGTACATAAACCTTCCTTCATTGTTTTCTATTCCATTCCAAAATCCATGCAATGAAATTGAATGTATTCACGTATGCATATACTTCTAGCTGGTCTCTTCTGATCTATGAGGGAGCGGATGCGTGACTTACGTGTATACGCAGCAACAAATTATTTGTCGTCGGGCTGTTTTTTGGAATAAAACGCGAAAATAAGGAATTTATGCACCCGATGTTACAGAACAGCAGCCGACCTTGCTTATTGATGACTTTTATGAGCCTAGTTGCTAACACTGGTCTCTGAGCTCATTTTTAACTGTTTGAACGCACGGACTCCTTGCAGGACCCTTCTGAGTTTATGGGAATGATGATGTGTATGAGGCATAGTGTAATGGCTTGCCCTGCCGTCAGCTTGGAGAAGGTGGCGTATGATTTATGATAGAGATATCGTCCAGCGCCATATTGACCTACAACTTATTTGCAGTACATTTTTACTTACTTTTTTTGATAGAGAGATGGTCACAGTGCTCAAAGCACGATAATAAAACCCTCTACTTCCATATTGACGGACAAGTTATCTTCAGAATCTTCTGACGTTTTTTTGTTGGAGCAGCCTTCCTCCGGTTATTCTTTTGCCATCAACAAAGAATAACCGGAGGAAGGCTGCGAGAAAAATAACGTCAAAAGATACTGAAGATAACTTGACCGTCAATATGGAAATACGGGCCCCTATTCTCGTGCTATAAGCACTGTAACCATCTCTCTATAAAACCACGTTCCCCAAGTCGGTGAGTGGTCGACTACAGGACAATCTATTAGACAACTACTCATGCGCTCACACACATACCAAAGCATTCGATTGCTCTTGTGTCTTTCAATATATTGCATTCTATTCCATGGGTTGATTAATAAATTGGACGCATTTGATGTCCGCCTTACTGATTTGTTCTTAATGTGTTCGTCCTTACGATATTTTTAAAACCTTTTAACGAGTATCAATGATAATGAGAGTGGAAATCCGATGCGTGTAATCGAACTACGATATTGATTGACCCAACGGCCCTACTAATTCGAACGAAATTAGAACTGCAACCGTTTTGACTTCCAATGGAAAATGCTGTTAACTACAATATAATCAACAGCAAGGTTTAATTAAAATGTAGATAGAGCCAATATTATCGAAGCCTCCACACTTACTGACCGGCCAATATCATTTGTGAAACACAAAACGCAGCTGGAGCCCAGCTAGTTCTGGTCGCCCGTGACGGTCTACGGTCTATACCAGCTTAGCAGTTGCTCTTTCAGATCACCGTCCTCTGAGAGAGGAACACCGTCCTCTGACAGAGGAACACCGTCCTCTGACAGAGGGACACCGTCCTCTGACAGAGGAACACCGTCCTCCGACAGAGGAACACTGTCCTCCGACAGAGGAACACCGTCCTCCGACAGAGGAACACCGTCATCTGGCAGAGGAACACCGTCCTCTGGTAGAGGAACACCGTCCTCCGACAAAGGAACACCGTCCTCCGATAGAGGAACACCATCCTCTGACAGAGGAACACCGTCCTCTGACAGAGGAACACCGTTCTCTGACAGAGGAATACCGTCCTCTGACAGAGGAACACCGTCCTCTGACAGAGGAACACCGTCCTCTGACAGAGGAACACCGTCCTCCGACAGAGGAACACCGTCCTCCGACAGAGGAACACCGTCCTCCGACAGAGGAACACAGTCCTTCGACAGAGGAACACCGTCCTCTGACAGAGGAACACCGTCCTCTGACAGAGGAACACCGTCCTCTGACAGAGGAACACCGTCTTCTTGCAAAGGTGCATCATATTGAAATGAGGCTCCATCCTGAAGTGTGTAAAATTTGGATTGTGCAGACGTCAATTACGGCTTCAGCAATGTTCTTAGACCTGCTTGTAGAACACTTGAGCTGATCAATCAAATGACTTGTTTAAAGGCTGCCGTCATGTCCAAGATCAGGATACTTCCAAAATCTCCTTCGGTTGGCAAATTTGAATGGAGTTCATCCGGCATGCATGAAGCAAGTTATTCCTCTTTGCAAGGCAATAGATAACACATACCTAAAACTACTTGATTGAAGATAGATGTATGATAAGGGTTTACATCACAATAGTATATCCACTATCCGGGATCATTCACTGCAATGCTATTGTTTAGTCAGCACAATCGATGGTAATTTCCAATAAAACGTTTTATTTAACTTTAAATAGTAGGATATAAAAATAGCTGAACAAGATTGAATGATATCTCATTTGGAATTTCCTGGCAACAGCCATGCCAATGGTTATCAATCTTGTCTTGCGATGTGTCATCTCAATTCTGAGCAAGGCTAGTTTATGGTAAACAACCTATAGCTCGGAAAATAAATTAAAGAAATATTTTATTTTCATCAAGGAGCAGGGCCACAGAAAAGTTTTTATAGTCGCCGACTGCCTTCTTTCTGGGCGCCCTTAGTGATGGCCTCCTTGCCGGGCGCACTTAGTGATGGCCTCCTTGCTGGACGAACTTAGTGATGGTCTCCTTACTGAGGGCTCTTAGTGATGGCCTTCTTGCTGGGTGCACTTAGTGAAGGCCTCCTTGCTGGGCACTCTTAGTGATGGCCTACTTGCTGGGTGCACTTTATTGATTTCCTCTTTGCTGGGTGCACTTAGTGATGGCTTCCTTGCTGGGTGCACTTAGTGATAGCCTCCTTGCTGGGTGCACTTAGTGATGGCCTCCTTGCTGGGTGCCAATAATGATTTCCTCCTTACTGGGTTCACTTAGTGACGGCATTTTAGAGTGTTCGCTCTAAAATTATTTCCGCACACGCGCACTATCGCCACTTCACTTCACCTCAGTGTCATGACCGGACACTGTCATAACCGCTAAAAATCTTTCATCACACGTGCTTTTGACCTAAACGATGTTTCAGCCCACACGCATTTTCCGCCACTTCAAAATCTGCCTCATCAAAATCTGCCACTGTCATATCTGCCACTGTCATTACATCTAAATAGGCGTACCAACCTGCTGGTTATCACTTTAATGAAACTTCAATAAAAAAACGACAAAAACCGGCATTACGTACCCTAGAAAAATACGTATGTTTGCCCCGCGAGTTAGAAATACGTACCTATGCCCCGCGGATTAGAAACACGTACCCTAGGTTAGGTTAGGTTAGGTTAGGTTGGGTAGGAAAAGTTTCATTAAAGTGATAACCAGTAAAATAATACGCCTCGTGGCTGATTCTGACGTGGGCTGAAACAGAGTTTAGGCAGAATGTCAGTGGCAGATATGACAGTGGCTTGTGTGACTGAGAAACGCTATGAATGTTCGCTGTTAAAAAATGATACCGTAGGTAGGTAGTCAGAACAACTTGTGGCTGATATGGCAGTTGACGGAGATGAAAGGGGCCGATCTGACGTTAGCTATAGAAGAATTTAGCGCCAGGGATGGCGACCCATAGTCGGCAACTTCGCTTGCAGTAGCAGATGTTGCACCTTGCGACTCTCTACTGATAAGCAATAACAAATGCAATACTAGAAGAGGGGCTTATCGTGAGCAAAGAAGGGACCATTCTCAAACAGAGCGAGGGTTAAGCCTGAACAAAGAGTTAGCGAAGCGGAAAAAAAGTGAGGGACAAGCATGAACAAATAGGAGGCATAGCGGGAACAAAACGGCGACCAAACGTGAATAAGGAGGGTACAAAGCGGCAACAGAGTGAGGGCAGAGAGTGAACAAAGAGAGGGCAGAGCGGGAACATAGCGAGGGGAAAGCGGGAGCAGAGCGAGAATAACGCGTGGCCAACACACACGCTTGCAGCTTGAAGATAGGAAAACATTACGCTTGTCGGAATGAACAAATGAGTTTGGTAAAAGCGAATAATAGGATGCTGGTGTGCAATGTGGTTTCTCTGTGTCACATGGGTTGGGTAAGAAGAACACTAATGAAACAGTGTATCAAAGGTAGTAGGGTTCATGCGCATGTTATGGGATTTTCCTATCGTGCGAAATGAATGAGGAAACCTTAGATTATCGTTATAAACAGGATAAGAGATTAGTTGCGGCATATATTCGTATCCATGACACTCAAAACGCCAAAGAATATCACACAAATTAACTGAATTGGATCAGCCCTGAAAATGAGGAGGTGAATGAATACGCGTGACAGATGACATGCACCAAAGATATCTTCTTCCGTTCAGAATAATTCAGATCCCCTGTATATACTTGCGAGTTTTCTGTTGCCCTCTTACTAAACAGTTATTACAATTAATTTATTTTTCATATGGGCACCTTACATGATAAATGAAGGATGTGCAAATTATTTTGGGCCTATGAAAAATAAGCTCAATGAATGCAAAACTTTTGTTTAACAAATACACTATTTTTGAATTGAATTTTCAAAATGTGATATAGAACTGGTTACTGTTACTTCCTCAATCCACTTTTTGTAGCCAGAATCAGACCGTTGACAGTTGTATCAATGCAGAGAATATATTTCAATTGACATGTCTCTCAATATCTTCGAAACATGAATATAAGAGCAAAAACCGGCCAATATGACCGCCAATATAACATCGTATCCGAGAGTTCAATATTTAGGTGTTGAGACAAGGTTTCGTGCGGTTGATGTTCTTATGAGTTTTCTGTTGCCCTCCTACAAAACAGTTATTACAATGAAGACTTTTTTCATATGGGCATCCTCCATGAACATCGAAGGCCCTACCGGTCAGGCCTAGCGGCACATCGAAGGCCCTGCCTATCGAACCTAGCGGCACCTGCCAACGCCATAATGAGATGAAAGAGTTTAGTGCGAACAATCAACTGCAATGCACGAATATAAAATTCGAGAGAGGTGATTTCAATCACAGATTTGAACTTGGATGAAATCGTCATTGTTCTGTATTTCGAATAGACCACACTCAGTGGATGGTCATGGAGTCACTCAGCGTTAGAGCAATTCAGGCGATCCTTTACAGGTGTTGTAGAATATTCTCTAACTCTCGAAGCAATTCATTCATTATACCCTCGTGATTTACATGATTTTATTAAGTATTATTTGAAATATTACAGTTGTTGCGTGTGGCGCCGGAACACACAATGATGTGCATGCGTGGTTAAAGTTATTGGTGCACAGCGTAGCACCAATAAACTTGTTCGAACTGTGGTTGCGTTGTAATGTTTGGTAACGATTCGTCGGTAGGTGACTGACCTGTTGAATTATTGCATATTTACTAATAAAATTTATCATTCCGACATGTACCATGCATGTGTGGATGAAGGAAGTTGTTGTTCCTCGTTTATGTAAATTATTGTTGTGATAATGAAAGAAAGAACACGTCCTGGTCCTAGACTGATTCAGATTAATGCATCCCATTGAGCTATAATATTCTCATGAATATACTAGGGATGTCAAGGATACATCATCCTACAAATTAATTATTATTAATTGCAGTGGTTTCGATAAAATGTGCACACCTTGACACAACTATATGTGACATCAAAATGAGGTGTTACATTAAACACTTTATCTGATTTGATCATGTATTCTCAACGACTTATTTATACGCTTGATTTAGGCAAAAACATTCAATGTGAAGTCGGGTGCTCGCCAAGTCAAATGGCATAACGTTTCAGTGCCTACAATAAGCGATATTGACCGAATAAAACACAAATTCAAGCTCAGTTCATCGAACACTCATGCCCGAATTCCGATGGCCATTTTGTCCAACCGGCCGATCGTATTCTTCTGGCACTACGGGAAACTTGATACAAAATTACACTATCAGTAAAATTTTGAGAAGGAAAATAAAAGACAATGTCAAATTTCTTCGGGTGCAAATCATTTACTGATTGAAATATCTATAACTTATTTAGTGGATTAGCGTTACTGTAGTTTAAAAAATACCGTTGCTGTGGTCCGAAAGAAACATTTTCCAATATATAAGACTATTTACGAGAGATTTCGTCGGCATGTAAAACAATATGCAGGAAACGTTTTGTTTACAATTTTTTTAACACATTTACATGAAATACAATACTATTGAAATGTTTATGAAATGAAAATGGTAAGGATTCATTTCAGAAACTTACCACATTTATCAATATCCCTGCCATAATTGCGTCTTTGTCCCTAACCTGGCGTTTGGGGCTCCACTCCAATATCTTGGTATTGATAAGGAGTGACTTCCAGACCTGCAGCCGCTGATTTACCGATGAAAAAGATTCACCGGCCAGGCCGAATTTACCGCCTCATTATTATTTGTAACCGTGAGGGAGCAGGGATTTGGCGATTGCTGCATTCAGAAGAGTTATAAAGACAATACGTTATTCACGGAATTGGACTGAGAAAATAATAAATTATATGCGATTTTGTAAAATTCAGTGCCAACCTCCGTAACAAATATTTATAAAACACCAATAATTTTCAGTTGAATTCAAGTCAACAATGCAGTGAGGTCGAGGAAATGAACTCCATGTTAACTCAAAATTAGGATCTCGCTTACTATTTTTAAAGTTATTTGGGCAGAGATGCAGAAGTAAAACGCGTTCACAGAACACTTTACTATAGTGTCCACACATGATATGAGCAGGGTGAAAGATATAAAAACCTGTCATACCATACTCGATCCGTGTAGGACCAATACACTCTCGTTCACCTGCCTCTCACCACTCCATGCGTGTAGGACCAATACACTCTCGTTCACCTGCCTCTCACCACTCCATGCGTGTAGGACCAATACACTCTCGTTCACCTGCCTTGCACCACTCCATCCGTGTAGGACCAAAACACTCTCGTTCACCGGCCTTACGCCACTCCAGCCGTGTAGGACCAAAACACTCTCGTTCACCTGCCTTACACCACTCCATCCGTGTAGGACCAATAAACTCTCGTTCACCGTCCTTACACCACTCCATCCGTGTAGGACTAATACACTCTCGTTCACCTGCCTTGCACCACTTCACCCGTGTAGGACCAAAACACTCTCGTTCACCTGCCTCACAATACTCCATCCGTGTAGGACCAATACACTCACGTTCACCGTCCTTACACCATTCTATCCTACAGCCGGAACACGCTCCACAACGTCTCCTAGTCGGTCCCATCGGAGGCGTTTTCCAGGCCCCGAATACCCAAAACACATCATTTCTCTGCGCAAGGTCGTTCTCACATACCTGTCCCACCGCAAAAAGTCTAATGTGCACACCTTTTAACATTCCAAAAGTCACGCTGTTTCTTGCCGAACTTTGCCAGCAGCAAGTTCGGCCTATTCACTATTGATCTGTGTGAAGAGGGGGTGCTTTCTTGCATCTGGTAGAGAAGAAAGTTTTCACGAGTTTACATATTGAAACAGTGCAAATCTAGCATCTAGCAGTAGATACACCTCAGATACACTTCAGGCACACATATATA
>SDVV010000694.1:0-29610 GCA_016164225.1 Gammarus roeselii
TATATATATGTTTTAAATCCCGTTTGTGACCCCAGCATCGGTGGACAACCTCAGTACTTAAAAGTAGTTACAAGTAAATCGTACTTATTCAACTGCCTTGCCCTATGTGGCATTGCCGGAACTAATTTTTTTTGCTATATTTTCCGTATATACGAACTATTGATTACCTTATCGGACTATTGTACGTTGACACGAGTATACCTTCTTCAAGTCCGCGCTTAGTGGCTTGGTGACAAAAAATCCGAGAAGTAATTTGATATTAAATATATGTTTCTTTATTGTATTGAGGACTGATTTACATGGTCAATAACAAAGGGGTTTTGATATCACTGCATCCATCATCCTAATAGAAGAAAATGCCGTTTATGAATAACATTACGGTAATCACAAGCCTTGTGACTAGAAATTCTCCTAACGAATAAACGTGATAAAAAACGTAATTTACCAATTACAAAAACAAATTACCATTTATACTTTTGCCATTTCTTTACCCAGGTTAAGGACAAGTGATTCGGATGGTGACACGGTAGGTCTCGTGTTTTTAATCTAAATGCACAACTGCTTATATAGTTTCGGGGCCTACGCCGTCTTACCACATGACTTCTAGTAAGCTCCAGAGATTGGAAGTGCTTCGTGAATTAGCTCTCAACTATCGGCTTATAGTGTATCTGTTTACATGTACAAGATGATTCGCCTTCACAGCTTTTGTTCCAACAGCAAGATGGATGAGCAGACGAGAGACACCCCTTCACTGTGGCGTCTTTGAAGCAAGTGTTTTCTGAAGACTAAATGTTTGCTGGACTACAGAGGAGAGGGCTTTGGGATATTGGAGGATGGAAAGAGGGAGAAGCCACACAATGTTATTACGCAATGAAGCACAGATAATTGAGATTCGTGCTGGCATACCTCAAAGACACGCCCTGTCGTAATCTCCGACGGCCTTCAGTGTACGTTAGACGAAATTGTCGACGAGTAGCCTATGTTTAGAAAGTTGCGTGGGACATAATATTTATCCTGCACAACCATGAGCTATTATGTCCAAAGCAATAACAATGCCTTTTAATAGACTGTGCTGAATTCGACATTATTTTATCAACATCGATTTTTTTTTCGGGGATGATTTCCGTGTTATGTCAGGCATACGAGTAAATGCATCAAATACCATCACAGAAGCCGTACATACATAAGCAAAACCATCATATTTCTAAGCAGATCCACGTTTCTCCACTAAGTGTTTCATGTCCCAGAAAAATGAACACAAAACAAGGTCATGTAATAAAAAAATACCTCAAGCTTCAGTAAACCCCAAGAAGGCTCTTTTTTGTGGTTAGAGATTTGCACTTTTTTTTGATCCGCTAAGAGAATTTCTCACCGAGGTTTTAGCTATTAAAGTATTAATTTGATATTGTTTTATCCTACAGTTCTTCAGTGTTTTCACATGCGTTTGTATGGAGAACTTCAAATCTGCTCACTCTATGTGGTTTTGTATTGATTTTTCTTGTTATTTATACGATTTGCATCATCCATTGGAGTTCTTCATTCATCATATTTCGATGTGTCAATCGCTTTTGATCCATGTCTAATTGACACCTAATATTTTTTTAGTCTATAAATTCAGTTTAATTCGAGTCTTTTCTATTATGAAGCTTCAAATGCGATGTTTCCGTGGGTTATCTGTCACTTTCCACTTAACCTGTATTTAGTAATGGCATTTTTATTTTGTTCTCATCAGTATATGGAAATAACTACGATATCAGTTTGAAGTTGAACAATTTGAAGAGTGCACCGCTGGAACCACCACGCGCGACAAAAAATGTTAACTTATTACCCAACTCTTTTCATATTGCTATAGATTTAAATATTTTACATTCCTTGCATTCGAATCTATTCATACGAACAATATATTACTATCACATCTGTAGTTCTTAAATATATACAGGTGCTGGCCAAATCCGCCAGTTGGAGGTGACCAAGAGCAGCCGTACCTCACACTCCTCTGAAACCATCACAAACATCTTAAGCTACTTGTCCTTTTCAAATAACTTACAATGATCTAACAAATATAATAGCTTGACGCATTTCAGCAAAGAGTTAGCCGGCATTGAGAGAAGCATCTTAACGAATCTGGAGGTTGATGAAAGACAGAACGCTTAGAGGGAATTGCAGCGCAGAAATTGCCGCCATTGAGAGAAGCATCTGACGTGTCTGGAGGTGGATGCAAACAAATAACACTTAAAGGGATT
Organism: Gammarus roeselii; assembly: GCA_016164225.1. Taxonomy (NCBI): domain Eukaryota; kingdom Metazoa; phylum Arthropoda; class Malacostraca; order Amphipoda; family Gammaridae; genus Gammarus; species Gammarus roeselii. The sequence continues at coordinate 2,244 of SDVV010000694.1, forward strand.
TTTAAAATCATGTTTGAAAGTTATAGTGCAGAATTCATTCATTTCAATTAAATGTTCCTATAGTTTTGAATGTTTGATGCGGATGAACTGACATTTCGAATTATAGCTTAGCTGCCAGCTGATAAAACCCTGTGACAACTCATTCAGCTACAGATCCTTGTAATGTTCAGCTTGTAAAGATTTCCTTTGGCTATACAGTTTGCTGTTAATATTGTTTGTATTGCATTAAAGATGCAATGAATATATAGAGATGATGGTCCATTTAAGCATTTCTATGAGGTTGCATCCATGTACGCGCTTTTATATGTATGAACAGATGTCGTTGAGCAATTACAGAATGCTGTAAAAATATTTTTAGTAACTTTTTTTTCTCGCTGTACCTGCACTGTAAAAAATAGATTTTGATCGTCAACTTAGGTAGACCCACCCTTTTCATATATAATTTTTTTATCAAAATATCGCATCACCTTCATATTCTGTGTCGGCTCAGGAAAAAAGATACGACTTTAACACAAATTCCATGCAATATTTGTGTAAAATGCTTTTTATCATTTGTTTCATAATGTTAAATTCTTTCACCGATGATTGGGGTACACATTGGAAATAAGAACTCATGTCATTCAATAGTTGACTATGATTTAGATTGAAATTTGCTTACGAATATATTTCCTTGAATTTTACGCAACACGAAATAATTTCTTGACCATCCCGTGATGTGCATAATAATGTTAGTTTTAGAGTCATCTAGTTATCATGTTCTGTTATCTCTAAGCTGCTTATCATTTCAATGATTTTTCACTTGTTCGTCCTGTCTTTCGTTTCCTTTAGTTGGTCTCCTTAGAAGCTCATGGGATCCTAAACGGGCATTGATGAGCATAAGGAAGACGGTGCTTCTGTGGGGCTAATTAAAAACGGCCCCAGGAATTGCTGGTCTAGGAAGCCCGTTCTGAAGGGAAAATTTTGCTGTGCCTGTTGGGATGAGAGCGCTCACTGAACATGATAAATAGGAACTTCGGTGGATGCTGTTCTGGAAAGAAAGCGTCCTCTCCAGCTACCTCACTCCACCTTACAAAAGCCATCCTTTAGGGCAGCGACTCATGACTGCAGCCTCTCCTCCCACTGCCTCGCTCCGCCATACAAAAGGCATACATTAGTGCCAAAACTTGTCCCTGCAACCTAACTTCCTGCTGCCTCTCTCCTCATTCCAAAACACATCCTTCAGGGTAACGATTCAGCATCTCATTTTTGTTTCCTGCTTCCTCATTTCGCAATCAAAATGATATCTCTCAGTGCTACGCACGGTCCTGAAACATCTGCTTCTGCTCAGTCCCCCCGGCCTCTAAAGTTAATCACTCCGCTCTACTACCTACTCTCCCTCTACCTCGCTCCGGTCATCTAAAGCCGTCCCACATCGCAACGTATCATGAATGCAAATTTCTCTCTCGACCGCCTCACTTCGCTTTCCGAAGGATATCACTCAGGGGCCACTACTCAGAACCCTTATCTTCCCTTGTCGCTGCTTCACTTCGTCGAAGGCCTCGCCTGTCATCGAAACGCCCTGGACTATTAATAAGGGGATTTCAGGGCGGAGATGGAATCCACTTTACTCTACGGATTTTGCTACGATTATTTCAGTTACTTCTGGGAGTCGGCTGATTGAGATTTAATGACGGTTGGAAATTCTCCCGAAATATCGACAAATCCCAGAGAATCCACCCCATGCCGATAAGCGTGAGCTGTTCTGATACTAACAATACTAGCATAAAAATTAGAACGCAGTGTTTACTTTAACTTGAAGGCGGTGCAATAACAGGACATTGTTGGAGGACATCCTTCACTGCTTTTTAGACCAAGACGAAATAAAATATTTCAGCGGAGTATTGATCACCTGAAAAACTAAGTAAAATCTACGCAAATTCACATTTAAACCTGAATTTATACAGTTTTTACTGATATTTAACAATAAAGTTTGGTTTTTGGAATCACTAACCTCGAGTATTTCTTTTAACTGACTATTAACCATGTAATATTGCAAATGCGCAGGCTAAAAAAAAGATGAACCAAAAAAAAAATCATTGTTTGAGATAACTATGTAGTCTGTTAACAGACGTTACTTTGATACTATGCGGGAGTTTCTGGTCGAACGGTTCATATATAACCGGTGTTTCCTAATACTATTTTATAGAAGGAAATGTGGTAATACGAACAAAGTGACTGGAAAAGACCGTAGACAAGTGAGTTAACGTTGAAACCCATCTATGCGGGTGCTAGTTCTCAAAATTTCAGGGACCAAATTTCATGTTTTAGCAGATCAATATTTTGGAATAGTTTGACTTGTATTGTTGAGTTGAGGCAGATAAGCTAGTTTACATTTATTTTTTTGTATACTATTAGCAAATATAATTCGTTGCCGAGTGAGATCTTAGATGATGAGTATGTGGAATAATTTTCTAAGGTGCGGTTCATCCGAAAATTCTCCGCATTTACGACGTCGCTCAACATTCATTACGTCATCATCAACCATCCAATTGACACTTATTTACCATAATGTTTTAACAAATGTTTTCATTGGGCTGTATTTTATAGTATTTAAACCGTGCAATAGCTCACCAGTGTTAGATTTGCGATCCACATGCTTAAAATTGGTGGAATATTTTCTCAATCAAGGATGACCAGCCGTTCATCTGAGCCCCAAGGCCCTCCTCAAAACAAAGAATCAAATATCTCGAACCCCGTCCAATAATTTTTTGTAATTAATTGAGTTATTCAATTATTTTTTGGACAACAGAGGATTGATCGAATATGGTCCAGCATATTCAAGCATAGTTCTGGATACATTCGAAAAAGATGAAAAGTAATTAAGTGGCTGTTGCCAGCGTTGTTGTGTAAAGTATGTAGTCAATGACTAGGGTAATAAGTGAGCCTCAAATGTGTTTGGTGAACAAGGTTCTATAGAAGAGGGGGCAGGCTGGTCAACGCCAGTAATCGTAGATAGATTGAGCTACTCAAGCTTGATCGCCGGTGATACAGACGATGATTTCTGACTGAACAGGAGGCAAGTCCATCTTCCCTCCGTTAAGCTCGATCACTCGTATTACGAGTGGTTGGTTGAGATCAGATAGAGGACAAGCCACCAAGATTTCCACCCAGTTTCAAATAGAGCTACTGCGACAGACTAAAATGCGAGCGCGACTGACGCACTGGTTATAGAAGTCAAGACAATTTCCATGTAAAAGGCAAAATTTCGTTGAACTCATCACAGTTGATGCTAATTCTTATTCAGTGATCGCGTCTATTCGAATAATAATATTTTTCTTACCCTAAATTTCACATGAATGAAAGTAATCTTAAAATACCATAACTTATTTCCAATGGATTATTATGTCAAAACTAAACCACTAGGATTTCTAAATTAGATCATCGAAAGCAGCTAACTCGTCCAACAATTAGCAACTACCACCAAATGAAGTGGAAACTCTACTCTAAATCATCATCATCAGCAAATTCGCCCAACAATCAGCAGCCGCCGCTAAATGAAGCGGTATCAAATATGGAACTCATCAGCAGCAGCATATTCTTTCAACAATCAGCGACCGCCGGCAAAGGAAGCGGAAACAACTGTAGTAATCAGCAGAAGCAGCAAATTTGTCCAATATTTCACGGCCGTCGCCTAATGAAGCGGGAACTCCTGCAGTAATCACCAACAGCTGACCAATTGTCTAGCATTCAGAGACCTCAGACAAATGGTACGAGCAACTCCTGTTGTAATCAGCGAGCTTGTCGTTTGCCTGTGTGAGTCAATTAGAACTTTCATACGAGGTCAGCCTTTAATTAAAAAATAGGACCAACTGACGCCAGTCTTTGGATAATATTTAATGTCTGTTCAGTGCTTGGGGCATGATGACGGGACAACGGTACCCTGTTATGAGGCAACATCCGGCTTATGCTCTCAGAACCTACAAATGAAAGATTCTTGTCATGGGGTGTTCAAATGTCAAGTTTGAAGCAACCTTTTTAGGCGTCAGAAACGTCATCTTCTCATTTTAATGAACGAAAACTTTGCGCTTAGTTATCTTTTTGGTTGGATGAAGTAAGATAAAAAGGTGTGTCCGACAAAGGGTGTTCGGAAAAGTGTGTCCAACAAAGGGTGTTCAGAAAAGTGTGTCCAACAAAGGGTGTTCAAAAAAGTGTGTCCAACAGAAGGCACTCGGAAAAGTGTGTTCAACAAAGGGTGTTCAGAAAAGAGTGTCTAACAAAGGGTGTTAAGAAAAGTGTGTCCAACAAAGGGTGTTCACGAAAGTGTGTCCAACAAAGGGTGGTCAGACCATTGTGTCCAACAAAGGGTGTTCAGAAAAGTGTGTCCAACAAAGGGTGTTCAGAAAAGTGTGTCCAACATTGGGTGCTTAGAGAGTGTGTTCAACGAAGGGTGTTCAGTGTTCAGAAAAGTGTGTCCAGCAAAGAGTGTTCAGAAAAGTGTGTCTAACAAAGGGTGTTCAGAAAAGTTTATCCAACAGAGGGTCAATTGGACACAATTGTGATCAGAAATCTCTACAAAGTCTGTCTGTGTCCATTATAGGGTGTTCAGAAAAGTGTGTCCAACATAGGGTGTTCAGAAAGTGTGTCCAACAAAGGGTGTTCAGAGGAGTGTGCCTAACAAAGGGTGTTCAGAGGAGTGTCCAACAAAATGTGTTCAGAAAAGTGTGTCCAACAAAGGGTCTTCAGAAATGGTTGTCCAGCAAAGGGTGTTCAGAAAAGTGTATCCAACAAAGTGTTTCGAACACAGTGTTACCAACAATGTGTGTCCAACAATGTGTGTCCACAAAGTGTGTACACGAAAGAGCGTCCAACAACGTTTATCCAGAAAACTGTGTCCAACAAAGAACATGGATAAATTGATATACACTTTGTAATGAGCATAGTCAGGCTGCCTATCTCTGACTGTGTCGGCCTTGGTACCCCACACGTTTTACTGTGTGTGAATTCCCAGCCTTCCTTTATTTAGCCTGTCGGGACCCAGTAATCGGTGTTGCTGCTACTCTATCATTTGACGTTATATTTTAATCTTTCATACATCATGTGTGACGACAGCCTTGTCGGTTAATGTGGTGGGGTAGCAGGTGGATGTTTAGGTTTAGTAACATGCTCCATTCAAGCTTGGTATAACAAATTACCGTGACACCAAGCCCAACACTCTCTCTGTGTCATACAAGGCAGCACTAGTCTGCTTCCTTCAAGCTTAGTATTACAACTTACTCTGCAACCAAACCCATCACTCTTTTTGTGACTTACAAGACGGCACTGGCCTGTTTACTTCAAGCTTGGAATTACAACTTACTCTTCAATTAAACCCATCACTCTCTTTGTGACTTACTAGACGGCACAGGCCTGCTCCCTTCGAACTTGGTATTCCAACTTACTCTGCAACCAGCCAGATCACTCTCATTGTGACTTAACAGCAATCCATACGCCCTCGTAAAGCGAACTGACTGCTTCCAACGCCGTCCCTTCTGTGTGATCATAGCAACCCTAATATTGTTTTTTCCCATTGCTTCCTACTCCAGCACTTCTCCCTCATCAAGCGGGCAAAGTACCACTCTGAACAAACTCTGTAAACTTCCTGGCACTGTTCGCAGTGCGTATCCAGTAGTTGCTGAGGTTGGCGTAGATGGTTTGACAAGATATACACTAGGGAAGCAATCGAGATATTGGCGGATACTGGCATAAAGTGTTTGAACGAAAGAAATCTCTACAAAGTTATTCTGTACGGTGAATATTTTAGGGACGATTTTATATCAGATGACAGCATAATATTTCATTAACAATTTATCGTGACGTACTCTTAGTCTTCTTATTCAATTCGTCTTCCAATTTTTTTCATTCCACTGTCTTCACAGATTGATAATATTTTTCTAGTTTATTTTATTCTCCTATGGAATTTTCATTCTCCTGTGCGAACTTTTATGTCAGTGATTGGATAAAAATAATAACATACAACTGTTATTAATTATTTCTCTGGCACTATAATTGCAAAAATAACCTTGCTAAGTCCAATCAATGATGGTTTAAAGCCAGTTTCAGCAAACTGAAAGAATAACTTTTTGACGGATGTTAATTAGTGAGATGAATTATGCCACTTTTTTGCCTTATTTCATAAAACAATTAACAGCACTCTAAATGATTTAGAGTTCCCTCGACAGAAACACAAAACAGAGGTACATTTATGGATATTAATCATACCTCCGATGTAACTGTACAGCAGTATCATATACACACGGAACAAAGTAACCAGAAATCACAGAACTGAATATTTTATTGAAATGAATGATTACTACCTCATTTATGTGAGGCGCTGTGTGACCGTTTTGGCTTAGAAGCGCTGTCTGATCGTAATTGTTTAGAGGCGCTGTGTGATCGTTTGGGCTTAGAAGCGCTGTCTGGTCGCAATTGTTTAGAGGCGCTGTACGATAGTTTGTGCTTAGAATCGCTGTCTGATCGCAATTGTTCAGAGGCGCTGTGTGATCGTATGGGCTTAGAAGCGCTGTCTGATCAGAATTGTTTAGAGGCGCTGTGCGATCGTTTGGGTTTAGAAGCGCTGTCTGATCGCAATTGTTTAGAGGCGCTGTGTGATCGATCGGGCTTATGAGCGCTGTCTGATCCCAATTGTTTAGAGGCGCTGTGCGATTGTTTGGGTTTAAAAGCTCTGTCTGATCGCAATTGTTTAAAGGCGCTGTGCGATCATTTGGGTTTAGAAGCGCTGTCTGATCGCAATTGTTTAAAGGCGCTGTGCGATCGTTTGGGTTTAGAAGCGCTGTCTGATCGCAATTGTTTGGAGGCGCTGTGTGATCGCAATTGTTTGGAGGCGCTGTGTGATCGTTTGGGCTTAGAAGCACTGTCTGATTGCAAAGACTCAGAAGAACTGTCTGATTACGAAGTTTTAAAAATGCTGTCTGATCGCAAATGTTGGGAAGCGCTTTCTGATTGCAAAGATTTAGAAGCGCTCTCTGTTCGCAAATATTTAGAAGCGTTGTCTGATAGCAAAGGTTTGGAAGCGCTGTCTGATCGCAAGGATTTAGAAGCGCTGCCTGTTCGCAAATATTTAGAAGCGTAGTCTGATCGCAAAAGCTTAAAAGCAATGTCTGTTCGCAAAAGCTTGAAAGCGCTGCCATTGATTCAAGAGGAGGACCGTGTGTAATAAAGGCCTTCATCAGCAATGGTAGTCCACACTATCCTCATAATAAGAGGGAATTAGAGATTTGATGCAGACATCTGATCGTGTGTTGTGACGACCCCCATCATCAAGGTAGTATGCACTCTCCTCTTTAAAAGGGGGATGAGTGGTTGGATGCACATATCTGGCCGTGTGTGAAGAAGACCCCATCATCAATGGTAGTCAACGATCTTCCTCATTCAGTAGGGATGAGAGGTTTTATGCAGATATCGGACCGGGTGTAAAGAAGACTCCCATATCAACAAAGGTAGTCTACACTCTCCTCCCAATAAGTGGAATAAGGAGTTTGATGCAGGGGTGCGAGATTGGATGCAGATATTTGATCGCATCAAAAGAAGACCCGCCTAAGCAATGGTATTCCATATACTCCTCAAAATAGGAGGATAAGATTTGGTGAAGTAAGTGGACTAAGTGTGATGGAGGCCCCCTTCGACAATGGTGGCCCTCATTTTACTAATAGGGGATGATGTGAAGCTTGATGTACAAATTGCACTGTGCGTAAAGTAAGGCCCCATCAACAGTAACCTCTCACACTGCCCTCCTCACAGGGGGGTATAGGAGGTTTTATGAAGGTAGTTATCCGTTTGTAAATAAAGACCTCATTGACAATGGGGCGGCATACATTCTCACCCTAATTGGAGAGGAGTAGGGAGGGAGAAAGTGTGATGACAGGAATAGGCTGTTGGTAATGACAACACCCATCGACAATGGGGCAGCACACACTCTCACACTAATTGGAGAGGGGGTAGTGAGGGAGAAAGTGTTATGACGGGAGGAGGCTGTTGGTAATGACAACACCCATCGACAATGGGGCAGCACACACTCTCACACTGATTGGAGAGGGGGTAGGGAGGAAGAAAGTGTGATGACGGGAGTAGGTTGTTGGTAATGACAGTACCCATCATCGAACGGCGGCTGAGAGGCTTGGTGCGGGAAGTGGACCATGTGTAATGACGAGCTGCATCAACAATGAAGGCTCAAATTCTTTTCCTAATAGGGAGAATGAGAGGGTTGATGAAGGAAGTGGACCGTCTCCAATTTATTGTGTGCTTCGTTTTACGCTGAAACACAGGCTTGCTAATCGAATGAATGCTGCGTATCGTTTTGAGCCGAGTGTCTTGAACGGACAAATGAAGTTAGGCCTTCTTGCATATCTGATGGCATAAGATGGATACAAAACACAACAGACCTCGCTAGCTCTTCCGAAACAGTCCGGTATTAAGAGAAATTAGATCAAACCCAGGATGGCCGTCCAATCATCAAGCCTTTTTATGTACCGCTATTTGACGATGAAAGCTTGACAGCATGAGTACCGAAAAAATATTTTTATAATGAAGTGACTACACGACTTTGAAGTCGTCGTTACTTATTTAGGCAGTCAATGTTTAGTGAACCGGAGTAAGCGCGTGCGGTGCGATTTGTGCTGTTAGGATATCATCAACTGTGATGCCGTTCAATGAACATTAATATGTTCAAATATTTTCAATAAACAAGAGACATAACAGGTTTCGAATACAAACTTGTCCAGGACTCATGTTTCTCATGTTCGTGTCATTAACTGGAGGAATCAAAGGATAATATTTCAACCAAAGTTGGATCCGATGTCCTAGGTTATGAGCTGACGCACTCAACATATCCCTGATTACTGCTTAAGTCTACGTTGCGCTGCCTCAGGCCACTGTCATAATTACACGCAGTCCAGCTTTACCTGTGGAGATGTGTAAGGCGATAACAGCGTCACGTAGCGATTTCACGCTTATTAGTGGTAGCAGGCGTTTCGTTGAGAATTTGAATTCCATTCACATTAATTCATTAAGCTACTTTGAGTAAACATAATTGATCCATTGCAATTTAGTTATCTTGAGCCGATAGTGTTCCTTTTCCGATTTATGAGTGATTATATTTCTTCTGTAGAATATTCCTGCAACTATCTTCAGAGGCCTGCGGCAATCAGAAGATTCATGTGAAATGCTGAAGCGTCCTTGATTGCTTCCCAAATGAGGTTTTGGGTAGTGTACAACCTTCCACTACAATTAAAGTTTTTTCCTTCCTCAACGTGGATTCCTAGCTGATTTAATGCAGACGAATAAGAGGTCAGAAAACTGCAGCCAGCATTTGGTGTTCCGAGATGACTTCGCTGAGGCATTGTAGTAATAAAAACTCAATTCCTTTCGTATGGGAGAAGTTGGCCTTCCAGCCAGGGGAGAAGTTGGCCTTCCAGCCAGGGTATGCAGTCTCTTTCCGCTGCTCACAATATGAGTTCATAAAGAAACTTTGAAAATTATGCCATTTGTAAGGATCAATATAGGCACATCAGAGGAGTCTTGTACAACTCGTCATTCGTCTGGCCCTGTGGACTACGAAGCCCCCCCCTGGTGGTCGACCAAGCAATCAGTCATATCGGGGTCATCCATCAGAGCAAGAAGGGCAAAGCATTTGAGTGTTTACGAGTGAAGGAAGGCAACAACAGGGCTATTGGCCCAAACTAGGTCACCTTTTAATTGCAAGAGGGTTAGTTCTGGAGTATAACGCCTAAGAGGCCTATTGGCCCAAACTTGGTTGCATTTTGATAGAAAGAGGATGAGTTCTGAAGTAGAACGTCTAAGAGAGGTTCGTGTGCTATTTCTGTTTTTTTTATAACAACAGGAAATGGAATGACTTAGCTATTTATCGTTGATTTATGTAGAACTTATCGAGCCGCGACTCGAACGTTTCGATTATATTGAGGGTGGGCTGTGAAGTTCAAAGCCCTAAACGCTCTTGTCCAGCAGTCGGCATCCAACGTCTTACAATTCGCGCAGCAGAGCTAGTTGACTTGGAGTCTTTGTGTTATATCTTGCACACATTGCCTCACGATGTGGGCAGAATGATATGCACCATTTGCTTGTTCCTGTCGCACGCCAAGAAATGTAGGAATTTGAGAGGAAGTGCAGCAGCGACTATTATTTGACTTGCTGGGTCAGAAAAGCATTGCAGCTCAGCAGAATATCATAACCTATTTTTTTTAATAAATACATTATCAAATGCACATCTCGATTATCCTCCTGTCAACCAGCTTCATTGCAAAACCAATAGCTATCTTTTGGAGTTTCTGTTTAGTTCAATAGTTTTATTTGATTTTACCACACTTTAAAGTCATTTTCAAAAAATCTAAATACGTTTTATATATGCAGTCGTTTTTGTTGGCATAGACGAACTGCTGTGTTCATATGGTTAATTTGGTATTGGAATACATTTCGTTTCAACAACTTAAGTGCTCGCTGTGGCATCCCAACAGCTGGTTTTGTATAAGAAGGGAATTTAGCGTTTGTAGGGCTTCAGTTTGCCATGTATGCATCAAGTTCACTTTGTATCTCGGCTGTTTGAATTGTACACAGGATGATCGACAACATGGCTTGCAACGCTCGGCATGATATATACTTCAAAAGTTTACACATTAGAGTAACAACTTTTACACTGATGAGCCACAGAGAGGTTTTCATCTGCGCCATTTTATTTCAACATAGTCGCCTCACGAACGCAATAAATAAAATGTCAATTTGATCACAATGCAGAGCGAGAAATAAAAGGGTTCAACTTTTTTTCAGTAGTCGTAAATCGTTTTCGAAATACTTCTTTTATTACTCTACGCTATTACGCTGCACGTTAGTTCCTGTTCGTCATACACAGGTATCCCGTTTTGCAGGAATACTATGCTTCAATTTTCGCTGGATGGAATTTACAAAAAGTACTTTTTATTTACAAGACATCCGAGTTGAAAGGGTCAATTATAAAGAAGTATCTCGTTCGATTTTTATTGTTTTATCCTTGTTGGGAAATACTTGTTTTTAATACCTCATGTCTTTCATTGAGACGTCCCAAAAATATGGCTGGGGGGGGGGTGTGCTTCCTCTCAAAGAGGTCACCTAAATTTTTTTTAAGGCAAATACGGCTATGGTTCCTATGGTTCTACGCATTTCAAATGATTTTATTAAACTACATTTTTGAATTGGTGTCTTACATAGTCCCCTTTCGAGCGCCCCTTCTAACATTTTAACCCATGATTCCGTCCGTCTGCCCCATTTCCGTGCCAACATTCTACGGGAGAGGACTTCGTTTCGTCCAATGTGCACGGATTCCAACGTTTGTGCCCCAAAATTAATACAAACAAAACAAAGAGTCAAGAAGGTGTTCTCTTTCTAATACTTTATCTGATGTCCAATAATGAGCTCTGAACTGCACGAATTCTTTGATCTTGGACTTCATTTATTACATTTGGTGATTGATAGAAACCAAGACTTCTATAATAACGCATGGGTTTCCACGTCTCAAGGTTCGACCTCAGTTAATCGTATATATTCGACGTTATCATTTTCTCCTCTGAACGTTGTCATTTCTCGGAGCGGTATTTCAAATGATAAGGTTTCCGATCAAAAATTCAATATGTTACTTTATTTTTTTTAATTATCTGTCAAAATTACTCTTTTTGAACTAGTTTTTTGCATTGTTTCTGTGATGATCACGACCCAAACTGATAGTTTGGTTTCTATATTGATTGGACAATTTTCAAAAAAAAAAAAAATTAGGAACTCACGTTCAACATATTAGAAACATGTTTTTCCAATCAACTATGATTCAAATCTCTATAATTCATATAGTAACATGAATTAACAAGTTATTAGAGCCAGTAGATAGAATAAAAAAACACTACCAAATTCCCAATGGAAGAACTATTGGTTAAAAATATTTTTTATGATTTCGAACAGTATGATAAATATGTGTTTGACGGTTTACTTGGTTTTCATTCATTCCGTTGATTTTGAACGTTTAACAACGAAGCATTATAATAATAAATATTGGTTTTACACCGTGTGTCATGATCCATTTCATACACAATAATTATTTAGGGTTGATAATGTTAATTGAAAAAATAAACAGTTAATTCAAAATGTTACAGATGAAACTTATCAAACTCTACCCAGGAGATCAGACCTCATTAATTTGCATAATATTGCAATTTGTGTGGAAATATTTTAATTATGTAACTCTTATTTATGTCGCTAGTTATGATTAATGTCGGCTAATGTGATCATTTCCTTGTTAAACATTCCCGACAAATGGCAGTGTAATGAGAAGGAGTAATTTAATTAAATCCTGGCACTGCCTAATGCCGCTTTGTCAGTGCATTAGAGCTGGAGTGCCACTGCTGGGTATTCCACTCCGATCATTTTTTTCTTCAATGTTATACTAAGTTGGTCGCTCATTTTCGATTTTGTTATTTTGTTTTTATTTTCCACCATATATCAATATAATATAATTTTTTAATTATAATGAAACACTAATAATCATTCAAGTTAATAAAATCTGCCCATTTAATTCAATTTGAATTTAAGTAAAATGGAATCAACGCGTTGTAATGAAATAACCTCACAAAGTTGATAAAAATCAAATGAAAAATGATTTACATGTTGTTTAGATGATTAGACATTTTTTGCACATTATTTATTTTTCTGCAGCCTCTTACCTTCTTGTCTCAATAAACCAAATTGAACATGAAAAACACCTTACATGAGTAAGCTTACAGAGTTGCGATCGAATTATAGCGTAAACGATGAACAGAAATAAATTTCACAAGTTATTACAATGAGGAAAGAAGGAAATCACATTTCCGAAGTTACCTTCCATTTGATTATTTCAAATGTTAGGTTGAATCAATAATCAATTTAGTTTTAGTAACTGTTTTTGACAGCGCGCTGTTATTTGGCATTTGGCTAAGTAATTATATATAATGCATTAAAAATATGAATCATAGAAATATATCCGTAATGCTAAATAAAAGTTTTTTATATTAATGATCCACTCGTGTTTGATGAATGCATGCATGCCAATAAACGGGTCTGCTGCTTGTGAAGTACAAGACCGTTAGTACATGCAAGTTCAAGTCACCATCAATTTTTTTTTGAAATGATCCATGACAACAACAACGTCAGCGTCCTGGAGAGTGAGTTTTGAATTTGCATGTTGACCCTGCAGAGTGATCCAATTCATAAGTGTGTGTGTGTGTGTGTGTGTGTGTGTGTGTGTGCGTGCGTGTGTGTGTGTGTGCGTGTGTGTGTGTGTGGGTGTCTTCATGAGGGCACTGGACTGGTTAATAAAAAATGCTCCATTACATAATTATTTTATGATGTCCTCGTGTCAACTAATTCCTCAAATATTATAGTTTGAAAGGTATCCCCTAATAGTTAAGGAGCACTTGTGCCAAGTGTCAATAGCACAACTGCAATGTCAGAGCTTCTGTGGTTCTTTTCTCGACATTACCTCACACCACAGGGCCACGGTGACTGGCAACGCGCTAGACCAGCACGTCCTGTCCGATGCAAGGTGCGTGTCTCGCATGTCAATGCTGAAGTGCTGCTGGCTGGACGTTGGTGGCGAGATCAGTGCGTTTTGGGCCTAATTAGGAAGCATCGGTGGCGTTCAAAATTGATTCAGGCCCACAACCAGCGTCCAGCAGCGAGCATGCCTGGTTCTGTATTGACGGGCAAAACGGTGCCGCAGGGCCACACACTCAGTGAGTTGGCTGCGTTGCGGCGGTGGACGAAGTGCATGGTGTTGTCCTGCTCTCTTCCCGCTTCAGTCGCAGCCAGCGAGTAGGCAGCAGTGCTGTGGTAGACGAAGTGCATGACGTTGTCCTGCCCTTATCCCCATTTCAGCAGCCTCAGCCGCAGCGAGTTGGCAGCGGTGCTGTGGTAAACGGAGTGTATGACGTTGTTCTGCACTCCTCTCCATTTCAGCAGCCTCAGCCGCAACGAGTTGGCAGCAGTGCTGAGGTAGACAAAGTGCATGATTTGTTTTGTCCTCGTCAACACGTCACCACCCTCAGCAGCAGCGAGTTGGCAGCAGTGCTGTGGTAGACGAAGTGCATGACGTTGTCCTGCCTCATCCACATCTCAGCAACCTCAGCCGCAGCGAGTTGCTGTAGGCGAGTTGCATTCATGCGGTAGAAATAAATGACGGGAGGAGGTCACATTATTGTTACTTAAAAAATACTGAGTCTCAGTAGGGACGAGACTGGCATGGATAGCAGGTCGTTAATGCGTCAAAACAGAGCCTGAGACTGACACGGACAGCAGGTCGTTAATGGGCCAAAACAGATCATGAGAGTGACATGCATAGCAGGTCGTTAATGGGCCAAAACAGAGCCTGAGACTGACACGGATAGCAGGTCTTTAATGGGCCAAAACAGAGCCTCTAATGAAAGGCATTTCCTCTACAAGTCATTATGTTGATGCGCTGTCCTAATGTATGGCATTATTTTGATGTGTCACTACACACTTCCCAGCTACGTTCTAAGTAACAAAGCTTATTCTTTTGCACGGACGAAGTAAGTCGTCAATAATTGAAGCTAATGAAAGAACCCCAATGGATTACACGTACTAGGGTCTCGTTATTTGTGTTTCCCCCCATTTTTCATTTGACAAAACATTATACAAATGAAAGTGCTTAATGTATTGAATCCTGATATTTTATTTGACAAGCATGTTATTGGATTGAAGCCGAGTTTTGAAGCAACTCATCGTTGGCTGTTTCTTTCTTTCAAGACCGTGGTTTTCCTATTTTAATTTCTCCCATTGACTCTTCGGTTTTCTGAACACTGTTTTCGTCGTCCGACCCAGTCTCTCAGCTCTCTTCCTAGTATCCCATGACTGTCCTCAACCATTCTTCAACCGACCTCATCTTACTCGGTGCTGGGGCCAATAGTTTTTGTGCAGGACATGCGAAGGAATCAAATGGCCCAAAAGAATCAACACAAGAGGACGCAGTGTCTGCTTCTTGCAGGGCAACTGACTGTTCATTACGCACAAGGTTCCAACGCTCACTTACATGGAGCCTGGTTGGCAGGAACCTCTGACTCAGTGGCACGAAACAGTGATGCACTGCTGCATTTGCTGGTTTGACTGGTCGATGCAACTTTGTGTACCTCAGTTTCACTAACCAGCTCATTTGGAGAAGCATCTGTAGAATGTTACCTTAGACGTTTTTTCAGTTACCCACATAGGAAAACATTGTTTTTAAATGTTTCAAAATGGATTAAACCCACCCAGCGGAGGCAATGAAGCCGGTCACCCACTGGGCGGTCTCGGCAGCGGCGGCAGCAGCTCCATTCCTGTCCCGGCTAGAAAGCCGACAACATTCAACAGGTAGACTCAGGTGTTGATGGGGGAGTGCCATGTGAGATTCACTGTGCAGGGTAACAGCAGCCCGGCACTCTGGGCACTGGGGGTCGTCATAGCGGCCTATTCTTGGCTAATATGCTCGGCGGGAAATTGAGAAGCTCGAGCAAAGCTGGGAGAGAGTGGAATGTGATTAACGGAAAGGGATGAATCAAAATAGTTGATCGGGAGCGGTGGTAGGTTGAGGACCTTGTTTGTGTTTTGTTCGGTAATAGCTCTGGTCACAACTGAGGTATGAAGCTCATGAGAATGCGTCGATAATCTTAATGATCGATAATCTTAATGAAACTCCCACTACGAAAGAGTGCAAGTGATCTGAAATAATCCGATGCAGACATGTCCATGATACTCAATGAATACTTTGCAGCCGTCTTCACGGATGATAATGCGAATAATATACCAGAAGTCATACCGCAGGTTGAAGTGCAACCGTTGAAAAATATTCACATCCTCATTTGTGAAGTAGAGGAGCCACTCGGCAAAATGAATATTTACAAATTTACAGGACCAGACGATCTGCACCTGGGAATATTACGGAGCTTCTCCGAGATCATAAGTAGCCCATTGACGGAGGTCTTCGCAGGGATATGGCAACTGGAATTATTCCAGAAGAGTGGAAAATAGCAAACATCAAAGTCAAATTCAAGAAGGGTAGGAAGCAAGAGCCAGGAAACTATAGACCAATCAGTCTCACGTCTGTGTTCGCCAAAATCTTTGGAAGATTAATTAAAACAAATATAACATGTCACCTCGAGAGATGCCACCTCATCGAGGAAACCCAACATTGCTTCGGAAGGAAATTTTGCTGCCTGTCCAATCTCTTGGACTGTTTCAACAAGGTCACAGCAATATTTTATGAAACCAAAGCTGTCGGCCTTATATATCTCGATTTTCAAAACCGGTTGACAAGGTCTTCCACGATCGCCTTCTGAAAAAAGTCGATTCGCGTGGCATAACGGGAAACGTGGCCAGGTGGCTTCGGAACTGGCTCACGGGACGCAAACAACGGGTCTGTGTCGACCGAGGAAAGGGTCAGTGGGCTGCAGTAACATCAGGAGCATCCAAGGGCAGTGTTCTTGGGCCCTTTCACTTATTAATTTATATTAATGATTGGTCACCGACATTGTTAGCAAGCTAACCAAAATTTGCTGACGACACAAAACTCTGCCTAAAAGCGAACTGCGAGCAAGATCGCATAACTATCCAAAGTGATGTTGATAAACTAATGGACTGGTCTGATAAGTGGCAAACGAACTTCAATGTTGAAAAATGCACTGTTATGCACATTGAATCATAAAATAGAAATTCTGCCTACGTCATAGTAGACCAGCATATAACGGAAGTCGATTAGCAACGTGACCTTGGAAAAATAATCACCAAAGATCTTAGGTGCAAAAAACAAGTGGAAGATCGCTACAAGAAAGGCAATAGAGTCCTTGGGCTTATATCTTTTGCCTGTTTATACTACTCTGCGAGAACTATTAGTCAAATTTAAAAATATGTCATTTGATCAAACTCAGGAGTTGCCACGAACAATTTTTTTTAGGAGATGTCCTTTTACCATCTCACATGAAATTTAAAATGCTCATGTTGGACCAATCACGGTTGTTCAGAGACTCACTCTACTGAACACTAGGGAGAACCACTCCCAGGAAACTGAGCGTGGAGCTCTCTACACTTGCTCGTATCAAAATTTCACGACATTTGGAAAATTCCGACCTAGACTCTAGATCAGCCAAGGGCGGGTCTATCTTTAGGAGAGGTCACTCCAACGTCTCACCATGAAGTGAGACAACCTTCAAGAAACCACTTGCGTACACAAAATTTAATCTTCTGAGCACATGGGGAGGACTATTACACATACTTATCAAAATATAAATACCCATATGCTCCTTTGAAGTAGACTCATTACCTAGTTGGCGTCCTTCTGACCCAACCTCTGGGGCAAGCCGACAGGCATGCGATCTAGGAAAAGCATGAGTCCGCTGTGCGTACGGCCGTGGCCGTCTCTGCTCGACCGTCTGAGATGCGACCGCCTGAAACCTAAATACTTCTCTTCCCTTATTGTTCGCCTCGTTCCAGAACTGTCTTCCTGACACTCGACCTTTTTTTCTCCGGGACTGAAATGCCTCGGGTAGTAGTAGGGTAGTAACTAGTACGGTGGTGATGGTAGTTGTGGTTTCTCTCTTTTCTATCCTTACAACCTTCTTTTTCTGTAGATGTGCGTGAATTTCTAGAGCCTTGTTGACTATCCCTCACTCTTCTTTCACTTCTTTCAAAGAAACACTTGCTCTAATTTAATCTAGTAGTAGTTGTATTTGTAGTAGAAGTAGGCCTGGGACGGGCTAAAAAATCCTTCCTAGAGGTACTGCAAGAGTGAATTTGCCGCACAACTAGCCCAGCCTAGATCAGATGCCCATCGTTCATGGGATGCCGGATGCTGAAGGCTCCAACAAAAGTTGTTGCCACCTTTAACGGCAATGGCCCTAACGCCCCAATTCTTAGTAGGGGGTGGATTAGTCTCTCAGTGTTTATCGAGACGGTTTTCAAAGGTGTTTACGTTATTAATGTTAACCACATCATGTGGAAGACGGTTCCAAACTGTTGGTATCATGATGGCAAAAAAGTTCTCGACTACTGATGTTCTGAATGTTTTTAGCTGCAGTTTTTGCCCATTATTATATTCCTTGGCATATAATCTTGGTCAAAAAGACCCTAGGTGCAAGCTCTAGTAAACCTATTTAGGTATTTGAATGTGCCTATGAACTTACTGACCTCCAAGTAGTATTCTTTCAAGTGATGTCAGTTCAAGTTCGTAGATTTTTGCGGAAATGTCTGATTTCTGAGTTCCGGAGTTATTTTTGTGTCTCGGTGCTGAACACGTTCCATTTTGTTAATATCCCCTTCTGGGTGAGGGGACCAAAATTGTTCTGCAAATTCCATTTGAGGCCTCTGAGTGAGTCTCTGAACAACCGTGATTGGTCCAACATGAGCATTTTAAATTTCATGTGAGATGGTAAAAGGACATCTCCTAAAAAAAATTGTTCGTGGCAACTCCTGAGTTTGATCAAATGACATATTTTTAAATTTGACTAATAGTTCTCGCAGAGTAGTATAAACAGGCAAAAGTCAGTATTTACATTTTGAATTTATAAACATTAGTCAAGGGCAAGCAAATGAGATGCCAGAGGGGCATCTCCTAGATATTTCACAATGAGATGCCAGAGGGGCATCTCCAAGATATTTCAAGGTTAAATGCCAGAGGGGCATCTCCAAGATATTTCAAGGTTAAATGCCAGAGGGCATCTCCAAGTTATTTAAAGGTGAGATGCCAGAGGGGCATCTCCACGATATCTGCTCTGTAGGAAAGAGGTTAGTAGTTATGTCTCTCTGCTCCCTGCTGCACTAGGTCTCGCCCGAGTCTGTGATACAGGAGAGAAGCGAAGACGGTTAGTCATCCACGTTGTACAGGGAATAGATTTCAAGGTGAGATGCCAGAAGCGTATCTCCAAAATATTTCAAGGTCAGATGCCAGAGAGGCTTCTCCAAAAAAATTTCAATGTGAGACGCCAGAGGGGCATTTCCAATGGACTGTTTCCTTCAGTAACCGGCGCTGCTGTTATTTGTTGATTAGTATGGTTTCATATCGGTCTCTTTTCCATTTTTTTCCCTCCTGACACGTAGTGAAGAAGAGGAGAGAGGAGAGAGTGCGATCATATCGACAAGGTCCTTCTATAGGAAGATACTCACTGTTTCAACAATGGATGATATGGTCGAATCTACTCCGTATCGTAAAGTTCAGCAAAAGCTCTCTTCTTGGTGCGGGCTCGATTTTCATACATCATGAGGGGTGGGGGTGAGCCGTCGTTGCGGCTCCTCGGCAAGCGCGGCTGAGTCGCTGCAGACTTCCCCCGCCCTGATTCATAATTGTTATCTATCTTTTCCCATTTTTAACCTCTTTTTCTCTCCCACAGGGTAAATAAGTGGAAATAAAAATACCTTCGTGTCGGCAAGGTCTCTCCATAGGAAAATACTCATTGCCTCAACAAGAGATGATATCTGTCGAATCTACGTCGTACCGTAGAGTTGAGCAAAGCTCTCCTCCTGGTGTGGGCTCGATTTTCGCATATCACGGGGTGTGGGGGTGAGTCGCCGGCAGACTTCCCCCACACTAGTTCGCAATTGTTGTATATCTCTCTCCGTTTTTTTCCATTCTATCCTCTTCCACAGGGAGGGGAGAAAAGTAGAAAGACAAATGCCATCGTGTCTGCAAGATTCCTAAGTAGGAAGATACTCGTTGCATTCAAATCTAGGCCGTATCCCAGAGTTGAGCAGGAGCTCCCCTCTTGGTGCGAGTTCAATTTTCGTATATCATGGGGTATGGTGGTGAATGCCGTCACCATACCACATGAGAATAATAAAAAAAGAGTAAAAATATACGGTCTCCCTCCAAGTCTCCACCGCCGCATTGAGTTGAGTAAAATCTCCTTTTTGGCGGTGTCGATTCTGAAGATACCATAGTCCCTCATCTGTTCATCACACTTTGGGGACAGTAGATGGCCTCCAGGCTAGCGGGATGGGTGATTGCGAGTACTGTTACGGGCTCACACCCACTACCGGTGGCCTTGACGTGGGCTTAGGGGTGGATGTGAGTCGCCGTAACACCTCTCACCCGGTGAATTTCTGTGGGAATGATCGTTACCAGGATATTATCAGTCTGTCTGTACTTGCAATTCAGTATTATCAGTCTGCCTGTACTTGCAATGTTAATGGCAGAAAGCGTTCCGTTCCGATGTGAAGTTTTTCAGTCGATTGAGTTGGTCAGCAATAGCAATCATTACATTGTTACTTATAATGAAAATATGAGAAATATTTAACAACTACAACTACCTGCGACAATGCTATTATTGTTACTAATAATGGTTTTATCAGTAATAATAGCTTGAATTTTGAAGAGAGCCGTGCCATGCTCCTTCCCTATTTCCCTATAATTATAAACTCGACAGCTCCTGGGGAAGTCGTGTCGTTCTCATGTTAAACGAGGCACGTAGCCCAGTGCTTGTCGAGCGCGTTTTGAACGCATTCACGGATTCCGAGTCAAGTACCGCGGCTGGTTAGTTGTTCCAAGCCCGCGAGATTGCGATCGGCAAAAAGTGTTGCGCTATAGTCATAGCGAAACGTTTTCCCACAAGTTCCGCCCCGTTGATTCGGGTCCGAATGTTGTGGTTCTTGTCGAAATGACCGACAGGGCTCAAATTATTGAATCCTTTCACGCATTTGAAGGTTTCGATGAGCTGGATGCGTGCTGCCGTTGCAGCACGAATCGTTTCTCGAGGGTGATGAGGTCAAACTCTTTGAGCCTATCCTCTTAGTTGTAGGGGCGTAGCTGCGGGATGAGCATAGTTACATGATGCTGGATTCGTTCCAATTTGGCTAAGTTCCTTCTCATGTGTGGAGACCAGAATTGGACTGCATGCTGGAGGTGGGGACGGACGAGGGATGTGTACAATGGCTGTACTATGTCCTTTGTTTTGAAGAGGAAGTTACGGGAGATCAAACCAAGGTTACGATTAGCTATTTTGTAACTTTCTTCCACCTGCGCGTCCCATTTCAAATCTTTCGAGATAAGTCGCTCAGTTGGTCAACAGTTGCAAGATCGCTTCCTGCCATCGTTTGGTTGAAGTTGGCATTGCAGCGTCCCATGTGCATGACTGCACATTTTGCAACATTGAAGGACATCTGCCACACTTCCGACCTTGGACGAGCTTTTCGAGATCTTGTTGAATCTCAACTCGGTCTCTCTCCCTCCATGCTGAGTGGCAGAGCTTCATGACATCGACAAATTTCGATACCTTGGACAGAGGCCTCGCATCCATGTCATTTACAAAAATGAGGAAGAGGATAGGACCCAGAACTCTGCCCTAGAGCTACCCAGTGGTAACAGGGACCCACTCGGACAAAGCCTGGCCGACGCTGACACTTTGCTTGCGTCCTGTTTGACGGTTTGACGATCTACTTCCTGGAAGATTGCCGTGACATAGTCAATTCTCCTGTCTTCGGGGACCTCGTCACTCGTCATCGATAAGTTGAAGATATGGGTCAGGGAATCCGCCAATTGTTCTCGAGTTCCCTTAAGAACTCTTGGGTGGTGTCCATCTGGACCAATTGATTTGTAAATGTCCAGTCCCTCAAGTTGTTTGATCCCTTCCTATCTCGTGAGCACAATGTCGTTCAGGCTAACTTCCCCAGCGTAGTGAGTATCTCGTTCGTAGCCGGGCCCTCAACTGTGAACACTGAGCAGAAGAAGATATTCAGGACACTGGTCATATCCTCATGTGACGCTCTGAGGACACCATCTTAATTCATTAGCGGACCAACTGAGTTCCAAGCAATTCTACGCACGTTGACGTAGCGATATAGACCCTTTGGGTTCTTTTTGGCCTTATCCGCAATCTTTTTTTCTCTTTCGTACGCTTAGAGGATCGGACTAGTCTAGTGATTGTCCGATATGCCAGGCGATGCTGTTCCACCTCCTTTGCATTGTTATCCCTCATTCGTTGCGCATTTTGTTGATCGCGATGATTCGAGGCTCTTGCAACTTTGACGTTCTACCAAGGGGGCCTGATCCTTTGAGCGGGATCAATTGTCCCCAAGGGTATACATCGATCGCTGGTCTCGCAAACTCTCTTATTGAGGATGTGGCAGCAAGCGGCCACCGTACCTTCTCCGAGTTGTTCGATTAAATTACGCGCATTTAGTTGTTCTCTCATCCCCTGGAAGTCTGCTCGCGCAAATTTAGGGCGGCGTATAACTCCCTGCTCCCTAGGGGGCTGGACTGGGCACTGTGATGGTGAATTCCACCGCGTTGGGGTCAGCATCCCCCAGTTTGTTGCCCACAAGGATGTTGCCAACCAAGCGCTCCTCAGTTGACATGACTAGGTCTAGAATGTTGTTCCCACGGGTTGATTCACGAACATACTGAGTCATGCTATTTTCGTCGATAAACTCCGTAAGTTTATTGCCTGGGGCCTGTGAAGTTAGCGTCACCCAGTCAATATACGGGGGACTGAAGTCACCGAAGATGATAGTCTTGTGATTATTTGAGACTACATCTTCCAGCGTCTCATACATCTGGGCATCTTGTTCCGCAAGGGTGTGGCTGTTGAGGTACACCAATGCCAGCTTCAGTGCCGCTTGGAACACTTTGATTTCTTCGTTGATTATTTCGCAAGAACCTGTGGCGAGCGTTTCTCTAAGAAATGGATTCAGTCTCTCCTTTCTGTACTGCATGGACCCGCCCCCTCTTTTACTAGGAGTGGGTTTGTCCATGCTAAACATTTAGTAGCCTGGTAGCATTATCTGTGCTGCCAGGTTTCTATTCAGGAGATTGAATCATGTTTTGTTTAGGCCAATGACATCAAACGAGTACAGGGTCACTCACCAGTCCCCTCAGTTCGTCGAACTTAGGGGCATAGGACTGCGCGTTACAGAAGAAGACCTTAAGAAGGTGGGTGTCTCGGTCTTCGACTTCTTCATGATTGAGGGGTTTCTCGACCTGGCGGCTCTGGGCTGGGATCTTGACCATCACTAGATTTGCCTCTTTGTGAGCCCTGTAACGCATCTGCCGTGCGGAAAGCTTCTTCCTCCTGGAGCGACCGATTGGTAATCGCCCCCGTCGGGGAATTTGCTGAGGCACGGGGCCTTCTAGGTAGGGTTCCCTGCGGTCAATACTGGTCCGTTTAAAGAACGCTGGACGCCTAACTTTTAGGCATAGTATTTCTTAGTGTTTAGATGGAGCAGTCTGCCAAGTCGTGCATTTCCAAAGTCATTCAGGTGTAGGCTGTTTTTCAGGAAAAGATCGGGCCTCTCCCGAAAGTCATGAAACAAGTTGATAAAGGATACTCCTTCGGCGGATTTGCATATGGTCTCGAGGGGTCGATTTGTGTAGGTTACCTTGCTATACAGCTCGTCATCATCATTCATTCGCGGTAAGATGGATGTGATGGCCACTCGATCCGTTTTTTGCCTTGAGGTTAGAAATCAGCTGCCTAAACATAGCTAGCAGATCTTCGATCTTGTCCTTTTAAGATCATTGGTGCCTACATGGTAGATTATGAGTGTCTACCGGCTGGAAACTTCAACCTCTGCAAGGGCACATCTGATCTTCTCAATCGTGGCACCGGGTTTAAAAATAACCCGCCTCTTTGCCTTACATTTATGAGCAAATTCAACCACCTGGTGCCGGGTGATAGAGTCATCTAGGAAAAGTGTCTAATTTTCGCTGTCCAGGTCGGTGAATCTCTCAAATGTGTTACGCGTTGGCATCACAAACGCGGGCCGGTTCATGAAGGTGAACCGGTTCTAGACCTGCTGAAATCCGTCCGAATCTACGCCGTCCCGACGAGCTTGGGTGCGGTTTCGATCCGCGGATGTCTTGGTCCGAGGTATCGGCTTAGTCCCAGTTTTTACTTTCCGGGTAGCCGATGACCTCCTTGGGCTTAGGGGTGGAAGCGATTTGCGAGCTCACATCCAGCACCGGCAGCCCTGATATGGGTTTTGGGGTGGATGCGTGCTGCCGTTGCAGACTCTTCCCCAGGACGCCACGGTAGGAAGTCAGAGCATGATCGAACTGGGTCTTCTTGGTCCATCCTCTCCCAGGATGCCTCTCCATCCAGCTGTAAAGCATGGACTACCATCTCATTAACTTTCACTAGCTTCCTCAACTGTTCCGCCAGGCCCTTACTAGTCTTTTCCATATCGAAACGTAGGTTTCTACTCAGGTCTGCAGCGAAACTCTCCAGATCACGCTTATTAGCAAGGTCCTTTTGGACCTTACGTACCTCTGCTCTCAAATCTGCAACCGACTAGCTGGTCCTTCCTATTTTCTCTCGCATCACCACACACCACACTCACCTACGAGAGTGCGCAGCTGTTCTTCAAAGACAAAGACCTTCGCCAGAGGATCCCGTCATCTTCGCCGTCGTCGTCCCTCCTCCGCAGGCCCTGGGAGGTCTCCAGGACCTTTTCGAGCCTGTCATCTAGCTCGCAAAAGCGGAAGACGAGGCACTCCTTGTCCTGCTTCTTGAGGTCCCGTAGAAGTACATGCTCATCCTGGTAGAGCAGACCGAGTAGTCCGCCAGAGTAGGAGGCATCCTCACACGTCGTCCAGAGGAAACTTTTCCCTCAGCCGCTCGCGCGCGCTTAATTACACTTATAGATCTAGTTTCAATTTTATTATTTATTTATTTATTTATTATCACACTTAACACTGTAAATGTTCACACTTGTCACGAAAATAAAAACACGATATCGTCTGTAAAGAAAATACACAATATCGTCCGATATTATACCGTACGGGAACATGCGATTTCGCATGTTCCCGTGAATATGAATGATCAATTGGTCCACATTTCAAACGAATTCATATCTAATAAATGGCGCTGTATGTCGAGAAGACTCAGGTTATGATATTTTCCCGGAGGAAGATACTAATTCTTAACACACACGTTGTATTACCGAATCAACCAATTGTAAATGTAGCGAAGAAAAGGTCTCGGTGTAGTAGAAGACAAGAGACTTAACTGGACGACTCACGTCTCGCATGTTGAAAGGAAAATATCCAAATCGGGCGACATCTTCTAAACAACACAAAAATCATGAACAGCTTCTGTAAAAAGTCATTAGTACTACATCCCTATCATTACCGATGCTCATTTTGTATCAATATGCGAATTTCAGATTTGTGTACATTTATGAAAGGATTTAATATAAAAAATAGTACCAAACGGTTTTTAAGTCGATATAAAGATTTATTTCTTCTTCCTTTCCCTCTTACTTTCTAGCGCATTGTATAAACCTGTATAATTCTACCTATTAATTAAACCTATGACCAATCATTCTAGTCAAAGGCGGGTAATCAGAACGCTATCACATTTTATCTGAAGTGATCACACGGTTCCTCTCAATTAATTGTTCTTCCACTGCGTCACACCATTAACTTTTCCGTAGCAGTGTTTTGTTTACAAATCTTTGAATCATTTAACGTTCATTGGAAGCAAAAATGGCATGAAATAACCCTATTTTTGTTTAATCTTTGTACCAATACGGTTTGCAAATTCACGGTAGCTAATCAACACATTCCCAAGTTTTTTTTTAAACAGAGCTGTTAAAACTTGGAGTTTGATTAAGGCAGATTTTAAATCGTGTAGCTGTATAGGCACCTTATAACTTAAACTAAAATTATCCTTGCTTGAAATTTTACGCGCAGACTTTTTTGATCAGGAAATATTTCTTCTTTTAGGTAATTTTTGAGGTCAACCGTTTGTTATTTATCAGAATAATTTCCTTCCTAATGTTGCTTCTTCTTCCAGTTCATATTGTCACATTTCCTGTTATCTCGTGCTTCAAAACGACGTAATGAGAAATAAGTCTTCAAATATGATTTCAATCAAAAATCCTTCACTCGTTTCTGAAGCATTGAATTGTTGAAGAGCGACCGCTGGAGAAGGATTCAAGGAATTTTGAATGTGTCTTGCGGAGGCAGGTGGAAAATATCATGAACCATAATTGTGCCTATAAATGATGGTGAAAGGCGAAAACATTAGGTTGAGGGGACAGATCAGAAGGACACCTGATGATGGGAGGAATGCAGGACAATCTAGCAGTTGGTGGAACTGGTGCTGGCCATCCGTGACAGGTAAGTATAGTAAGGGTGAGAGTGAAACTATGCTACTTCAGGACATGCGGCAGTGATGAGATGCCGAGCTCTGAGAGGTATATTATACTTCTCAGAGCCGTGATTTTCTTTTGTGAAAAAATTTAGTTTACGTTGGACATATTTATAGGCGAAGTCCTGCTAAAGCCTGTAATACTGTTTAACTAATACCTGTGTATGAATAAACTTTTTATATATTTATTTATAATGTTACTAGAGAAATACGTTATCTCAAATAAGTCAGTTGCCAATTAGTCAGTTGCTCCTCTTGAAGTCTGGAATGGTTGCTTCTGCTAATTTCTGGTTGATAAAAACTGTTTGATTATTAATCGTTTGTGGTAGGTGACAATAATGATAATGAACATACCTATCGAAATGCTAATAAAGAAAAATCATTATTGTACATCCTCGACGACATTTATTCGGATTCTCTTGCCAGTTTCAAAATTACCGATCATTAAATCCCTCTGTTGGCCGTTGGGGAGCGGTTCCTGGTGATCGACGGGTCACGTATGGACTGCTGACTTGGAAATGGTATGGAAAATTGAACTGATTATTTAGGTATTCAACGTTAGGTGAGACAGAACTTAAAGTAATACATTACCTAATGGAGGAATTGTCCAATGTGTAGAAGAGGTTTGTCACAAGCGAACCCAGTAGAGTGAGAGCCACTGCATATGCGTTGTGAAATAGAGCTTTGCCACAAGCGAGCCCAGAAGAGCGAGATACACAGTATCTGCGTTGTATAAGGGAGGTTTGCCCCAAGCAAGCCCAGTAGAGTGAGTCGCAACATCTAGTAAGTGAAAAGTACATTTGCCACCAAAGAGAACAGTAGAATGAGAGCCACAGCATCTGCGTTGTGAAAGGTAGGTTTGTCACAAACGAGCTCCGTAGAGTGAGAGCCACAGCATCTGTGTTTGTAAGGCCGGTTTACCCCAAACGAACCCGTTTGAGTAAGATCCACAGCATCAGCGTTGCGAGAGATAGGCTTGCTACAAGCGACTAGTCCCTGTTGTAGTTAGTGTTAATAGATGCAACAAGAGACTAACTCCTGTTGTAGTTAGTGTAAATAAATGCAACAAGCGACTGGTTCCTGTTGTAGTTAGTGTTAATAGATGCAACAAGCGACTAACTCCTGTTGTAGTTAGTGTAAATAAATGCAACAAGCGACTGGTTCCTGTTGTAGTTAGTGTTAATAGATGCAACAAGCGA
>SDVV010000695.1:0-29605 GCA_016164225.1 Gammarus roeselii
TATATATGTAATCACTTGGAGGTCGCATACAAAATCCCACGGAAATCGCGCTGGTTGACGGTAGCCCACGTAAATGAGGCTGGTCGATTCCAGAACGCACTTAGCCCAGGAAACAGTACTTGCAGCAGGACCCGGTAGGCTTCACTCATTTGCACTCGCTGCATGATAGTTATCAGTCCCTGCATTATCCTAGGCCATCCATATTCTCAACGAGACAGCGATATTCTGGAATGCTCTTCAGGGCCCTTTCAGACTCACGCGTCCTCAATCATTCTGTACTCGTTCCAATCCTCTGCACGATCTCTCTCGTCTCCCTCACTAATGCCTGGGACTACCGTACACCATCCATAGAACCATAACTCTTGTCATTCCAGTTTATGTCTGCTCACCTCTACTTCCATCACTCTTATCACCGCTCTCCTTTAATCCATTGTTTCCACATGACCTGATCACCTGATCAGGGGTGAAGCCACGGCATCCTCCAGCTCCATCGCCACCCTGTTCAGTTTCGCACTCCATAAATCCTGTTTCCACCCGTCCGCGTCGTTCCTGCAAGCCCTAGTTAGTCTAGTCCATCCAACCTCCTTCTGCAGAACAAACTCACCCTCACATCTCTGCCATATTAAGACTTCCCCATCATTCAAGTCATTATTCACTTGCATACCAGCGGAACTGCATGCCCCAAGCACCTTTTACCCCAAATCACTCAATATAAAACTGAGTTTCCACGGCAACTTCCTCAGCCATGTGCTAGCGCAAGAACTTTGAACACTCTACTCCCTCAAATACATCGTCATCTATGCTGACACTTATTCTCCTCTCATCGTCAATCGTCGATCTTCCAATTGATCTTTCTTTTACCTTCATTGACTCGTTGTTTCCATTTCTAACACACCATACCAAATTCTGACCCCAGCCTAGAAAACTTCGTATCCAAGGCTGTCACGAATACTGTAGGATCCGTGTCCAGCAATTGACTGACGTGCCAATTTGCTCGTTTGGTAACAACTTCATACCTCGTCCCCATATACACTCGTATTCAGCTCGCTGACCGCTCTAAGTTTATTCACATTGAACAATCAAGGGGACATAACGGAACACTGTTCTTACACAGTTTCACTAAAAGCATTCAATGGTTTGAATGTTTTCGCTCGGCTTTCACGCTCAGTCTTCAGTGAAAACAGATGGCTACTGTTTTAACTGGAAACATTCACCCTCTGCAACCAACATAGAAAAAGTACCTCTCTTCAAAAACGCTCTCATGCGTCATTCGTCTGCTGCACCTGCCACTCTCATCTTTGTTGATTTCGTAGTAGGCCTTATCAGATCTATGAAAGCCCCTTATCCATATACTTCTCACGCACATGAGCCACCGCAAATATGGGATTCACTCCTACCCAGCATATATAAAGCCACACCGCTCCATGCCGATTGCATCATCCGTGCTGTCCAATCCTGTGTATCCGTCCTCTCTCACTCAACTGTTGTTGTCGGGCCTCGATAGGGAGATGTCCAATGCGCTCGCTGTTGACCAGAAGAGCATAGAAGGGCACAAAGCCAGAGTCGTCTCCTAATTGCCTATTTTTGGTTTAATCAAACTCTTGATTTCCTTCCGCATTTATTTTGATAATTAGTGCAGTAGAATGTATTTTTTTAGAATCATTTCACTGATGTTATGTGACTTCCACAATTATTAGATCCCCGAGAATCGTAGTTTTCTATAAAAGGTTCTGAATAAAGAAAATCCATTCCTCGTAGACACGTTAATCAGCAGATTCTCAGAAATATGTTCCAATCAAGATTCGTCTACTGATTATAGTGACTGAATTTTATTATGAGTATAATGATTATGGCTTTGATTTTGATTCGTGTCGATACCATGAGCATATCATTGCCGTGTTGTTATTGAATATTTCGCTGGCGTGTTGCTGCGCATGGTAGTGCTTGAACACATCATCGGAGTATCGCCGCACTTGATCACGATACCCCGAACTTATCATTGGTGTTTTGCTGCACATCGTCCAGAGACCTCGATGTTTGAGTATCACATTTAGCAATATAGCTCTGCTCCTAAACATTACACTAGCGTGTTGTCGCACATAATCCCGAAACCTTGAAGTATCACCGTTATGATGGATGATGTGCATAGTCCCGCAACCATGATTATTCTTCTGCGAATCGACAGACATTGTCCAAGATCTTCGCATATCATGAGCGTATTGTCGCAGATGGTCCCGTGACCTTGGGCTGTCATCGACGAGCGGCCGCACAATCACAAGCATAAAATGACTTAGCAACGTGTTGCCGCCCCTTGTTCCGATCCATTGACGTATCATCAGCGTGTAAACGCACCTAGTCTCATGATCTTGATGCACCATCGGATTGTGACCGCGCTTGTGACGCTGATGTATCATCAGCGTGTAGAAACAGATGGTCTCGGGGCCTTGATGTATCGTGAGCTTATCAACAGGCATAGCCCAGGCCTTGAATACATATCATCGACGTTTTGAAGTGCTGAATCGCGAATCCTTCCTAATATCAATGGGTGATTGCTGCACACATTTGTCGTTTATCGCTCTGAATTTGAACATATCTTTGGTGCGTTTCAGCGCACGTCAGCGCAATAACCAACAACCCTCGGAACTTTGCACGTATCATAGGTTCATTGCCGCACTTACGATACAAACATGGACATTTGATCGGCGTATTGCCACACATAGTGCTTACAGCGTGTAGCAGATAGTGATTGTCACCGCGGCATGGTCGCTCTCATAGTCCCGAGACCTTGATGTAGCATCAGCGTACCCGTTGTCATGAGACCTTGATGTAGCCTCGGCACATTGCCCTATGTTGTCCTGAGATCTTGATGTATTAACAGTGGTTTGCCACTATTTGTGCAGAAATTTTGATGTTGTAACAGGCTTCTGCCTGCCGCTTTGACACCTTACTTAGGAAGCTTCCTCTGGCAGTAGTGACTGATGGATGCGACTCCAGCAGCGTGTCTTAAGTCACAATGTTCGTGTTCGTGTGAGCGATTTCAGCAAAAAAATTAACACCAAAATAAACTACTTGAAGATCACTTAGGCTCATGTTGCATTTGCGGCTGCAAGCAACTGCTTATCTACATTTATATCGTATATAGACAGATAAAATTGGCTGTTTCTATCCATTTCAGTCATTAATCAGTAAAAGGTGTCCAACCATGCAGGTCCCCATCTTTTCTTCAGTGAAGCCAAATGAAGGAGGTCAGGTTTCGCGCAGCAAAGCCTTCACTAATAGATGACTTCAACACTAAAGCCCCCAGGATTCAGTCTGTCCTTGAAAAACAACATATATAAGCAAAAATAGAGAAATATAGGTTTCCAGACTATATTTCAAATAGTAGTGTGTTTGTTTATCGCATACCAATAGTTTAAGAAACGAATTTTGAATAATCTTTCACAAATCTCTCGTATCAAATCTAAGAGTGAACCCGTTCATGGAAACATTTTTCTGAAGATTTATACGCATTCCCAATCTAAATAATAACAAGACTTTTACTATAAAAAAAATCACGTACGTGAATCATGATAAAAGGGAGTGCTGCATGATGAGAAAAAGTTAATCAGTATGATGAGAATGACTGGTTCATGACAGAAGGAAGTGCTGCATGATGGGGGAAAGTGAAGCAGCATGACGGAAATGACTAAATGATGATAGAAGGGAGTGCTGCATGATGAGGAAAAGTGAAGCGGTATGATGGGAATGACTGAATCATGACAGAAGGGGGTGCTGCGTGATGAGGGAAAGTGAAGCAGTATGATGGGAATGCTTGGATCATGATAGATGGGAGGGCTGAATGATGAGGGAAAGTGGAGCAGTATGATGGGAATGATTGGATCATGATAGAAGGGAGCGCTGCATGATGAGGGAAGGTGAATCATTATGATAGGGATAACTGGAGCATGATAGAAGGGATTTCTGCGCGGTGAGGGAAAGTGAAGCAGCATGATGGGAATGACTGAATCATTCTAGAAGTGAGTGCTGCATGATGAGGGAAAATGAAGCAGCATGATGGGAATGACTGAATCATTTTAGAAGTGAGTGCTGCATGACGAGGGAAAATGAAGCAGCATGATGGCAATGATTGGATCATGATAGATGGGGGTGCTGCATGATGAGGGAAGGTGAAGCAGTATGATGGGAATGACTGGATCAAGATAGAAGGGAGTGCTGCATGGTGTGGGAAAGTGAAGCAGTATGATGAGAATGACTGGATCACGATAGAAGGGAGTGCTGCATGATGAGGGAAAGTGAAGGGTATGATGGGAATGAATGGATCATGTCAAAAGGGGGTGCTGTGGGATGAGGGAAAGTGAAGTAGTGTGATGGGAATGACTGGATCATGATGGAAGGGAGTGCTGCATGATAAGGGAAAGTGAAGCAGCATGATGGGAATGACTGGATCATGATAAAAGGGAGTGCTGCATGATGAGGGAAAGTAAAGCAGCATGTTGGGAATGACTGGATTTTGAAAGAAGAGAGAGCTGCAAGATGAGGGAAAGTGAATCATTATGATAGGAATGACTGGAGCATGATAGAAGGGATTTCTGCACGATAAGGGAAAGTGAAGCAGCATGATGGGAATGACTGAATCATTTTAGAAGTGAATGTTGCATGATAAAGGAAAATGAAGCAGCATGATGGCAATGATTGAATCATGATAGATGTGGGTGCTGCATGATGAGGGAAATTGAAGCAGTATGATGGGAATACCTGGATCACGATAGAAGGGAGTGCTGCATGATGAGGGAAAGTGAAGCAGTATGATGGGAATGACTGGATCACGATAGAAGGGAGTGCTGCATAATGGGGGAAAGCGAAGCAGTATGATGGGATCGACTGGATCATGATAGAAGTGAGTGCTGCATGATGAGGGAAAGTGAAGCAGTATGCTGGGAATTACCTGATCATGATAGAAGGGAGTGCTGCATGATGAGGGGAAGTGAAGCAGTATGATGGGAATGACTGGATCACGATCGAAGGGAGTGCTGCATGATGAGGGAAAGTGAAGCAGTATGATGGGAATGACTGGATCACGATCGAAGGGAGTGTTGCATGATGAGGTAAAGTGAAACAGCATGATGAGAATGACTGAATCACGATAGAACTGAGTGATGTATAATGAGGAAACGTGAAGCAGTATGATGGGACTGACTGGACCATGATAGAAAGGAGTTCTGCATGATGAGGGAAAGTGAAGCAGTATGATGGGAATGACTAGATCATGATAGAAGGGAGTGCTGCAAGATGAGAGAAAGTGAAGCAGTGTAGTGGGAATGACTGGATCATGATAAAAGAGTTGCTGCAAGATGAGGGAAAGTGAAGCAGTATGACGGGAATGATTGGATTATGATAGAAGGGAGCGCTGCATGATGAGGGAAAGTGTATCATTTTGATAGGAATGACAGGAGCATGATATAAGGGATTTCTGCATGATGGGGGAAAGTGAAGCAGCATGATGGGAATTACTGAATCATGATAGAAGTGAGTGCTACATGATGAGGGAAAGTGAAGCAGCATGATGGGAATGATTTGATCATGTAGATGGGGTTGTTGCATGATGAGGGAAAGTGAAGCAGTATGATTTGAATGACTGGATCATGATAGAAGAAATTGCTGCATGATGGGGGAAAGTGGAGCAGTATGATTTGAATGACTGGATCATTCTATAAGGGATTACTGCATGATGAGGGAAAGCGAAGCATTAGGATACGAATGATTGGATCATGGTAGAAAAGAGTGCTGCATGATGTGAGAAAGTGAAGCATTATGATGAGAATGAAGGGATCAAGATAAAATGGGGTGCTGCATGATGCGGGATACTGAAGCAGCCTGATGGGAATGACTCGATCATGATAGAATGGGGTGCTGCAGGATGAGTGAAAGTGAAGCATTATGATGGGAATGACTGGATCATAATAGAAGGGAGTGCCGCATGATGAGGGAGAGTGAAGCAGTACGATGGTAATCACTGGATTATGATTGAAGGGAGTGCTGCATGATGAGGGAAAATGAAACAGAATGATGGGAATGACTGGATTATGATAGAAGGGAGTGCTGCATGATGAGGGAAAGTGAAACAGTATGATGGGAATGACTGGATCATGATAGAAGGGACTGCTTCATAATGAGGGAAAGTGAAGCAGTATGCTGGAATGACTGGATCATGATTGAAGGGTTACTGCAAGATGAGGAAAAGTGAAGCAGTATGATGGGAATGACTAGATCATGATAGAAGGGAGTGCTGCAAGATGAGGGAAAGTGAAGCAGTATAGTGGGAATTACTGGATCATGATACAAGAGTTGTTGCAAGATGAGGGAAAGTGAAGCAGTATGACGGGAATGATTGGATTATGATAGAAGGGAGCGCTGCATGATGAGGGAAAGTGTATCATTATGATAGGAATGACTGGAGCATGATACAAAGGATTTCTGCATGATGGGGGAAAGTGAAGCAGCATGATGGGAATAACTGAATCATGATAGAAGTGAGTGCTGCATGATGAGGGAAAGTGAAGCAGCATGATGGGAATGATTTGATCATGTAGATGGGGTTGTTGCATGATGAGGGAAAGTGAAGCAGTATGATGTGAATGACTGGATCATGATAGAAGAAATTGCTGCATGATGGGGGAAAGTGGAGCAGTATGATTTGAATGACTGGATCATTCTATAAGGGATTACTGCATGATGAGGGAAAGCGAAGCATTAGGATACGAATGATTGGATCATGGTAGAAAAGAGTGCTGCATGATGTGAGAAAGTGAAGCATTATGATGAGAATGAATGGATCAAGATAAAAATGGGGTGCTGCATGATGAGGGATACTGAAGCAGCCTGATGGGAATGACTGGATCATGATAGAATGGGGTTCTGCAAGATGAGTGAAAGTGAAGCATTATGATGGGAATGACTGGATCATAATAGAAGGGAGTGCCGCATGATGAGGGAGAGTGAAGCAGTACGATGGGAATCACTGGATTATGATAGAAGGGAGTGCTGCATGATGAGGGAAAATGAAACAGAATGATGGGAATGTCTGGATCATGATAGAAGGGAGTGCTGCATGATGAGGAAAGTGAAACAGTATGATGGGAATGACTGGATCATGATAGAAGGGACTGCTTCCTAATGAGGGAAAGTGAAGCAGTATGCTGGGAATGACTGGATCATGATAAGAGGGAGTGCTGCATGATTAGGGAAAGGGAAGCAGCATGATGGGAATTCTGAACCACGATAGAAGTGAGTGCTGCATGATGAGAGAAAGTGAAGCAGTATGATGGGATGGACTGGATAATGAGAGAAGGGAGTGCTGCATAATGAGGGAAAGTGAAGGTGGGAATGACTGTACCATGATAGAAGGGTTGCTGCAAGATTTGGGAAAGTGAAGCAGTATGACGGGAATGATTGGATCATGATAGAAGGAAGCACTGCATGATGAGGGGAAGTGAAGCAGCATGATGGGAATGACTGAATCATGGTAGAAGTTAGTGCTGCATGATGAGGGAAAGTGAAGCAGCATGATGGAAATCATTAGATAATAATAGATGGGGGTGCTGCATGATGAGGGAAAGTGAAGCAGTATGATGGGAAGGACTGGATCATGATAGAAGAAATGCTGCATGATGAAGGATAGTGGAGCAGTCTGATGGAAATGACTGGATCATGATAGAAAGGGGTGCTGCATGATGAGGGAAAGTGAAGCATTATGATGGAAATTACTGGATCATAATAGAAGGGAGTGCTGCATGATGAGGGAAAGTGAAGCAGTATGATCGGAATGACTCGATCATGATAGAAGGGAGTGCTGCATGATGAGGGAAAGTGAAACAGAATGATGGGAATGACTGGATTATGATAGAAGCGAGTGCTGCATGATGAGGAAAATTGAAGCAGTATGACGGGAATGACTGGATTATGATAGAAGGGAGTGCTGCATGATGAGAGAAAGTAAAGCATTATGATGGTAATGACTGGATCATGATAGAAGAGAAGGCTGCATGATGAGAGAGAGTGAAGCAGTATGATGGGAATGACTGGATCATGAAAGAAGGGGGTGCTGCATGATGAGGGGAAGTGAAGCATTATGATGATTATGACTGGATCCTGAAAGAAGAGAGTGCTGCGTGATGAGGGAAAGTGAAGCAGTATGATGGGAATGACTGACATGGATCATGAAAGAAGGGGGTGCTGCATGATGAGGGGAAGTGAAGCAGTATGATGAGAATGACTACATTACGATAGAAGGGGGTGCTGCATGACGAGGGAAAGTGCTATGTAGAGAGAAGAATATATAACAATATAAGAGTAAGTGCATCGAAATGAAAGAAGGTATTATATCACCTGTTCTCATCTTTATATACGGCGATTTCCTCTGTTTGCGTGGAAAAATATCCACGACACCGGTATAATCCTCTGGGGAAACCTCACACCGACCAATGTTAGAAAAATGAAGCATGTTCGGTGTACTCTTCATAGATTTAAATTGTTTCACTTCAAATTCACTATAAACCTTCATTCGTAATCTGTTCAGCAAAACAACTCATCCCCGACCTGCGGCATACATTGCATCTCTTTTATTAATGCCTTCCTATGAGGATTACATTTCCTCCGGATTCATCTCAAGGACTCATCACTAACCTGATATGATGGTGTAGCCAAGGCATCAGTCATCACTGGTGTTGTCTACATCACCCACCTGTATGATGGTGTAGCCAAGGCATCAGTCATCACTGGTGTTGTCTACATCACCCACCTGTATGATGGTGTAGCCAAGGCATCAGTCATCACTGGTGTTGTCTACATCACCCACCTGTATGATGGTGTAGCCGAGGCATCAGTCATCACTGGTGTTGTCTACATCACCCACCTGTATGATGGTGTAGCCAAGGCATCAGTCATCACTGGTGTTGTCTACATCACCCACCTGTATGATGGTGTAGCCGAGGCATCAGTCATCACTGGTGTTGTCTACATCACCCACCTGTATGATGGTGTAGCCAAGGCATCAGTCATCACTGGTGTTGGCTTCATCGCTCACCTTATATGATGGTGTAGCTGAGGTAACAACTAGCACTGATTGTCGTCTTCATCTCCAACCTTCTACAATGGTGTAGCTGAGACATCAGCTATCCCTAGTGGCGGCTTCATTTACTTCTGAAACCTAACTATGTTGTAGCTGAGGCAACAGGTATCACTGTTGTCGGCTTCATTTACTTCTGAAGCCTAACTATGTTGTAGCTGAGGTAACAGCTATCCCTGGTGTCGGCTTCATTTACTTCTGAAACCTAACTATGTTGTAGCTGAGGTAACAGCTATCCCTGGTGTCGGCTTCATTTACTTCTGAAACCTAACTATGTTGTAGCTGAGGTAACAGCTATCCCTGGTGTCGGCTTCATTTACTTCTGAAACCTAACTATGTTGTAGCTGAGGTAACAGCTATCCCTGGTGTCGGCTTCATTTACTTCTGAAACCTAACTATGTTGTAGCTGAGGTAACAGCTATCCCTGGTGTCGGCTTCATTTACTTCTGAAACCTAACTATGTTGTAGCTGAGGTAACAGCTATCCCTGGTGTCGGCTTCATTTACTTCTGAAACCTAACTATGTTGTAGCTGAGGTAACAGCTATCCCTGGTGTCGGCTTCATCTACTTCTGAAACCTAACTATGTTGTAGCTGAGGTAACAGCTATCCCTGGTGTCGGCTTCATTTACTTCTGAAACCTAACTGGCTTAGGTAACAGCTATCACTGGTGTATGGAAGGCGACTACTCAGTGTCCATCACCCACCTTCTATGATGGTGTAAGTGAGACGGCCACTATCACCGGTGTCAGCATCGGTAGCTGTCACGGTGGTGATATCAGTGCCAACTGCTGCCCCAGCTGTCACCTGTAAAGTTGATAAGGTTATTCATTACGGGCTGTGGAGTGGGAAGCGAAAGGAAATAGCATCGGTATCCTTTGTCTTGCATTATTCACAACAGTTTGATTTTAAACAGAGACAGGTATTCAAAGTGGAAGGGTTGCGCGTATTTTTTTATGTTGGATAATGTTCCTACTTCTGGAAAGTTTGGTTCGGTGTATCAAGCCAAATAGACCAAGAAGACTGGAAATGTCAACCAAAAATTGAAACCTAAACTCCAAGACAGCCTCATTATCATGTCCATGGGAAACAATTTCACAGTGGCAGAGATTTTGTTTCCTTAGTAATCGTCTTCAGAAAAATCTAAGGACTCTTCTCCATAGCGTCTTGAACATTAGCATGGAAACAAAGCATTCAAAGTGAGCATATGAATTATCTATTCCTCACAATCGCTGTCTGCTTCTGTTGAGGACTCGGCTACAGTGAGTATAAGGACAATGAGTTCTTGGATTTTCGTTCACTGAATCGCTTTCTTGTATCAGGGGAAAAGAAATGTCTCCAGGACGCTCAGCACATTATCTAATAAAGAGAAACAATCAAAACGGGCCGATAAAAAGTTTCACAGCTATATAGTCCTGCTTGAACTCATAAAAATATTCTTTGCCTTAAAAAATACTTCTTTGCCCTAACCGACTGAACGGGCCAGGTACTGTCCTTACCATAACTGTCAGCACGGTAAGAGGACCGTCCCAACCAAGACTGCCAGTTCGGTGAAAGGACCCTCATCGAACTACATATCAGCACGGTAGTGCGTCTGTTCTCACCTATTCCGTCAACACGGTCTAGAGAAAGACCTCTCAATGCCGTTATTAAAGGTAATAGACCATCCTTTCTCTAACTGTCAGCAATGTTTTGAGACACTTCTCGTCATGGCTGTCAGTACGTACTCAGGGAACACTTAGCCGTGGCCGTCAGTACAGACTAGGGACATTCCTGACCATGCCTGTCAGCACAGTCTAAACGCTGTCGGTGCAATTTGTTGGCCCTCCTCCTTATGGCCGACAGAATGATCTAGGGACAGTCCTCACCATGATTGGAATCACAGTCTAAGGACCATCTTCTTGATGGATATCAGTACGGTCTGGGGACCGTATTCACCATTGCTTTCAGCACGATATTTGAACCGTCCTCACCCCGACCGTCAGCATGTCCAGCGGACCGTCCTCACTATGGTCGTAAACACAATATTAGACCGTCCTCACCATGGCTGTCAGTACAGTCTCGGCAAACACGGGGTGGTGGTCGTTGGTATCGGTGACAGTGACCGTTACTCGGGCATAAGCGGCGTTTGCTCGTCCCCCGCGGTCCCTGCAGCTCACGGTCAGCTGGTGGGTCGACGACAGCTCCCTGAGAACAGGGACACGGAACGAGGGGTTAAGAAGAGGGGGTGATGACGTATTGACAGGGAATGAAATTCAATCGGCAGGAGTGAACGTCAAGTAATGATAAAGGTTGTCTAGCAGGGGTAGGGGAAGTCAGGAGGCGGAAGACGACGTCAAGTGATGCCGAGGAAGGTCATGAGGAGAGGAGGTGGCATCAATTTTTCATAAAACGAACTGAGTGATACTTTTTGTTTAGTTCTGGGGTTCTAGAGATGGTTTTAAAAACCGAAGCATGAAACGGTTTCACATATACATTGATTTGTTTGTTAAAGTGTGACGCTAGCGTAATAACAATAATCAAAATATCTATACAGATATGTACTTTATGGTGAATCACCATTACTATTCACAAGGATGATTCCAGTAAGTTTTTAATCAATCTAACGGCCGATAATCTGCTCAGTGAGATCTGGTGCACATCAAGTTGCACGTCGCACCCCAACGTGGAGTCATAATTTATTTGTATTCACGATTTACTCTGCTCTGGCTATCTTCTCGACAATAGCGATGACGATGAAAGAAGCCTTCCAGACAGTGGAGATGTTGCTAGTGCTTTGCTAGAGAAGGTTTCATGGAGAAATTCATATCATTGCGTTTCAAAATACTGGCGCATACATTTGTAGGGCATGTTAAAGAAAGGTTTAAGACGTGAATAACCGTCCACGAGGCAGCTTGTTTGTTGAATAAAATAGGCGGCAGCTGCACACACATCGCTCTGCCTACGAAAATGCGGCTCCACTGCAGCGAAGGTGGTGGATTCCTTAGCTTGCTGGTCACCAATACTACGAAATGAACATAATTATTTGCGTGCTGTTCATAAAGACATTTCAGTCGTATCTTTCGATTGACTCGATCGGAAGCCGGGCATTAACAATAATTATTTGATCCATCCGCTTTCAATACAGTTTAACATATCGGATGCCGAGTCACGAAGTCCATTAGTACAAGGTCTAACTCCAGAAAAAAATCTAAAAGAACCACAAAGTTTTACGGGTTTTAGCAGCCTATCTATCTCATAAATGGGTGCGAGATTGATTGCCACTGCGAAGAAATATCAATTCGGAACCTAAAAACAGGACATGATGACACCTCAACAAGTTCTGAACTCCGAGACATCCTTTGAAACGACCGAGCGAGAAAGTGGTAGCGGGAAGAAGCATTGACGTCTTTCGTACAGCGCCTCTCGCTTTCTATTCCGGGTTAAAGGAGTCAAGGTCTTCTGACCATCAATGGAAACACATCAATAGGGGAGCATAAAAACAACGTCCGTTGAGAGCTGAGCTGTCTGAGGAGAGCCAAGTTCTCGACCGATAGCTAGAGAAGCAAGCTTTCAGATTATATATGGGCTCTTCGTTCCTGGCAAAAAATAGACACCACAGTGCATCCAAGTCAGCTGTAGTGCATCGTTGTCGTTTCCTATTGTCTACATGGAGCATGAAAATGTATTCGTTGTTAAAGTATGTTGCTTTTGTAATAAATTTGGGAGAGTCCAATGGGTAACGAATGGAATCGTGATGTTAAAATTCGGATGCATCCAACTACATACTCTTATGCTATCCAACTGAAACCCTGAAGTGCTTTCACGTTCTTCTAACAAACTACTTGGACGCACCGAAGCTAATTACATGCACAATGTGTCTTGTTCTTGGCACAAAGTGTCTCGCCATTTCTCTGGGAGTGGGACCCGTGATGAGTTACTGGGAGGCGCATTTTGATGCAGAGCGCCGGTCAGCTCATTCGGGGAGCTGATGCGCCAGGCTTACTGAACAGTCCGCTGTGGTGAGGGACTATATCATAAGGAATGGAGCCGATCATTGTGACATAAACAAGCACTATATAGTGAGCATCGTAGGGTGCTTACAAAGATATTTATTGAAGCTCTTTGACGAGAATGAGATATAAGAAATTAAATGGTAAATATCCTAATGTTATGGTGATATTTGCTAATTTAAAAATAATTATTTCCTGATAACAAACAGATAAAATTAGTAACAATGATCAGTGCTGGTCAAATTTGACTCAATTATACCATAGACGAATCGATAGTGAACCTTTCCTGGAGTCTGTTGAGGTTTGTTGAACAGGAAAGGAAGCAATCCAAATGTATAAAACCATCATGATTCCACAGCGGTGCACCCAGGATTTGTTATTGAAGGGCTTAGAATCTCCTGCCATCCTCATCAAATATGTCCGGTCAAGCAAATTGAATGGTCATCCACGGTGGGCCGCGGCGGCACACGAAGCCTACGCGTATGCGGGTGTGTCGCTTCGGGCGCTGCAGAACGGGTGGGCATACACGAGCAGAGTGGAATAATCTTTCTTGGAGGCTCACATCGAGCGGCCTAGGCAGTTACCGCTCCACAGAACTGTATTTCATGTCTTTCAAAAGCCAGCGGAAGCTCTTACATTATTTATGTTAATGCTGAAGTCGTCAGTGGTGGAGTTGAGGAGTAAAATATGATTATGATGAAGAGGTTTAAACT
The DNA here is from genome assembly GCA_016164225.1 of Gammarus roeselii. NCBI lineage: Eukaryota > Metazoa > Arthropoda > Malacostraca > Amphipoda > Gammaridae > Gammarus > Gammarus roeselii. The sequence continues at coordinate 13,828 of SDVV010000695.1, forward strand.
GCAGAGTGAAAAGCAAAGCTGAAGGCTGAAGTTCAGACCATGCCTTCGAATTTCTTCCAAACCATCTACTCTCTCATCAGAGGCTGCCGTGAAGCCTCAGCTATCGAGACATCAAAGAAAAATATTTTCTTGGGCAAGTTCCTAGAAGCAATAATTAAATGATTGGATTAGTCAATATTTATCCTTCAGTAGTTTGGTCCTCAACATGACCGACGCCACGTGGATTTGGCGCATGTCGTGGCCTCACTCAAGAGAGCTGCTTTCTAATCAAATGCATCCTTCTTCTACAAATCGGCGCTGGGAACAAATTCATATGTATCCTTCTTCAACGGGTCGACGTTGGGAATGAATTCATATGTATCCTTCTTCAACAGGTCGACGCTGGGAATGAATTCATATGTATCCTTCTTCAACAAGTCGACGCTGGGAATGAATTCATATGTATCCTTCTTCAACAGGTCGACGCTGGGAATGAATTCATATGTATCCTTCTTCAACAGGTCGACGCTGGGAATGAATTCATATGTATCCTTCTTCAACAGGTCGACGCTGGGAATGAATTCATATGTATCCTTCTTCAACAGGTCGACGCTGGGAATGAATTCATATGTATCCTTCTTCAACAGGTCGACGCTGGGAATGAATTCATATGTATCCTTCTTCAACAGGTCGACGCTGGGAATGAATTCATATGTATCCTTCTTCAACAGGTCGACGCTGGGAATGAATTCATATGTATCCTTCTTCAACAGGTCGACGTTGGGAATGAATTTTAGTACGATAACACCCATTTCTTCATTCATGTCGACAGAACCGCGCATGGAAACGACAGAATCACGTACCATTCAGAGATTGTCACTAGTCTGATTGATAATTTGCTCATTGCATAACCATTTTCTCCTGAAAAAAAATCCTTCCCATACATGCTCGAACAAAGTCAAACATGCGACTGACAACAGCACACGAACCTTTTATTTGACATGGCACTTCCCAATTAGCCCCACCCTTCTCGCCTTCGATCACTCAACCATTAAGAAAACAGCTGGTCCGCGACTGATTTGCTTCCGCTTGTTAGCTAGGAAAGCCATAAGTCGTTGTCTGCTTGAATCCATTGGCTTCGCGGCTCTTCGCACATCCACGTGATGTTCTGAATCTTGTTTTCCATGCAAAGACAACGCACCAGTGTGTTTAGCTCCACGATATTTTTGCTTTTCTCTTGTTGCCCCGGAGACATTGGTACATGTTGCTGTGCCCCACTGAAAAGTGGATTTACATGGAAATTTTCCAGTACTGGATTGTTTCATTGTTTGGTGGTGTGGGTTCAGCTGCTTCACAACAATTGGCTGCACTGGAGGTGTCCCCTCTCTTGGTCTAATATAAACAAATTTCAATAGGCTATGCATAAGCGAAAATTTATATTTCACAGCATCTGCAGCAATAGAAGATACGTTGTTGAGCAGAAATACAGCAATAAAATTCCTGGTCCTGGCTTTCTTCTGGCCTTCTTCCCCTCCTCGTCCCTTTTCAGGGATAAGAGGCGGTCAGGAACCAACGAGAAACTGTTCAAAGGGTTTATACCAAAGACTAGGATTTTATTCCTGGAGGCACTAAATAATTTATCTTAGCGTGAAGAAATGCGAGGTTAGTCGCGGGAGAGAGAGAGGAGGGGTTGGAGGGGTGGGGGGCATGAGAGGGGCTTGGGGAGTAAGGAAATAAAGGGAAATAATAGACGCATCGTAAGATGTGGTTAGAGGTAGAGGAATCTCAATCTAACCTCAATTTATGAGAAGTCGGGGTAATAAGAGATCATGAGTTGACTAGAGAGGTTGAGTATTGACAATAAAAATGATGAGGAGAGCGGAGACGAATAAAGGTTGCAGGGAAACACAACGGTGGCTTCTTTTAGGTGGGTACGTATTGCTTAAAATCATCGAAACATTATTAATGTTTTTCGTTTACAGTAGCGATTTCTGTGTATAATTAAGATTGAATTATAGGATGTTCATAGTAGAAATATCATGTATTTTATTTTAACGTGCACCAAAACTAAGCATACAATTATTAGGCACCATTCCTATATTTTTTTGCCACGCATTGGGATTTTGAAGCCTTCATTCTAAACGTGTAGTGCGCGAGCAAACAAATACCAATGCATTCGGGACAATTTAAAAGTTCCCTCAACTGTGCGTTTGATGTGATTGGATTCGAGCTATACGGTGTCGAGATCCCAGATTAGTCATCGATCGGTCAGCATTTTGACCGAACGCAGTCATGAGGCTGAAGGGCCAACAGCTGCGATAATGCTTGCACTTCTTTTAGCTGCTTCCATCTGCAATCAGTACACGTATTGTTAAATGCAATGTTTTAGGTATAAATTGATATGTTTTGTGCGCATACAACGAATTACTGTGTTGTTATACATATTATGGTAGATTATTTTTGATCATTCATCTACTTGTAATTGATTCTACATTTTTATTCTTCACCCCATCGAAGGACTTTGAGTTACCGAGTTCGGTCACATAAGTCACTGGCTGCTTCGAGAGCAAACCTGGCAGTGAGGTGACTTAGCGTTTAATGGTACCCGTTATTGGAGGCATAAAAGATTGTTAATAAATGGTACGTGAAAAAATCGTCCTGTGAACTTCGTCTATCAAATAAACATGGAATCTAAATACCAATTGATCGAATAAAAGATTGGAAAAAATTCTATACCTGAATTTCAGAATCAATAATTCCTGATGAACCGAAGACCTCATCACTATTCTGTGTAAATGCATCATTTCTACCTACCCCTTTCCCTACCTTTCACTTCGCTCAATAAATCATCCTCCGCTACTTATCACGCCACAAGGGGAATAGAGCCCTGCTCTGTTGGAACCACAATTGTTTCTACAATGAGGCGGTCAAACATGCATTCGACGAATTCATTGTTTCTGGTGACCATCGTCATCACCTACACGTATCCACTCTTTAGAGATTTCTTCCTCTTTGAAGGTTGGTACACCGCTGTTTGGCTTCGCTAGCTCCATACGAATGTTTAAGCTGATATTATCTAATGGGTGACTGTTACTGCCTGCAATATCAATGTTCAGAGGACCGTCGTGTGGATGACATGACGTAATGTACCTTGAATCCAAATCTCATCCCAACTGATATTTGCGAAATTCGAATTTGTAGCAGCATCCGGAACCGGTGTTCGAAGGGATTTATACATCATATTCATCTCTTTGCTCTGTATATATGCACTTTTATTGTTGCACATACGTTTAGATTGTTCAATAAGCCCATGCAATTACTTACTTCACAAGGAACCCCATTTATGAACAGTGCCTGTCTCGGGCACATATGAGAAATAAATCCACCAGCAAGCGCAACATGTGCATCGTACTTTCCGCCTTTCTCACTCGGATTTTCTCCTCCGCAGTTAACGAACTCAAATCAACTATTTTATCATCCCATCCGGCTCTATAAATCTCAATAAAGGACCGCTACCCCTTCCACCATAAGGCTACTGCGTGTTTAAACGAGAGAAAATTCAGGTGCAAAATCTGTTTATATAAATATGATGCGTTTGTATGCTATTATCATAAATTCGTGTAGAATTACCCTTTTCACTCCATTAAAAGGTAGCTGGAAATGTGCGTGAAGGAAAATGTTAATGTTGGTGATGTAATACGAAAACAATGGTGTCATAGGATGAGTTTAAATTGTTATATAGTATGAAAAATAGACGCATAATATTATAAAGTACAGTATGCCTATTTGCAGTGAACATGAGCCAACTATTTATTAATATTTTTTAAGATATTTACATACGCGAGCAAAAGTGTTCTAATGAAAGAACAAATTTACCATTTCATGTATAATGGAAGATATTCGCAGCAAAAAAAAATATACGCAGGTGTTTTATGAGGTTTTTAGCAATGTCAACGTTCTATGAAAAAAGCATCATATGACTTTAAAATTTGGAGTTTAAACATTGAATCGGTATATTAGACGAGACGATTATCTCCAATACATGTAATTTACCCGATAATCATCACGAAGATGCCGTGGTATTCTTTCTTTGTTCTAGGGCGACATGGACAACCGGAATGATTCACTAGGCTTCCCCCATGCCTTTGAACCCGCAAACTTTGTGTTCCAGTGGAAGTGCCTTGTGAGGAGAGGGCGTTCTGTTACCCGTGCTTGTACATATATTGTGTATAAATGAACATGACTTCATAAAGCGGTAGTATGTAAGTGGAGACATCCTAATAGTATTCGATGTAGAAGAGATATGGAAGTAACTCATTTACGATAGACATTATATAATTTTATATAAATCAATGATTTTATATTCCAAATTATTCGAGATATACCGCCTTTGCCCCGGCTGTTTGAAAGTGTACATGTATTCAGTGGAGTGTGTCACATGCACTCTTCGTTTATGAAGAAAACTGTACACCCCGCAAAATTGACAGGAGATATGGACCCAACAAACCATTATAATGAACCAAATGATGTTTTTATAGTAAAAAAATCAGCAATTAAAGCTGAATGTTGAAATTTCAGTGTTTGCATCCATAGGATTAGTGTTTGAGACAACATAACCTGTTGAGGGATACTACAAGTAACGCGCTACGGGGATCATCTCATGACGTGATAGGGTTAGAAGCACCAACTAAATATTATAAATAGGGGGTGATAAATATGTAACTCTCCGTTACTAAAAAGTATTTCACGGATTCAAGTATGAAGTCGAAATGTAAATAAAAATATCTAAGTTTAAAAAGTAACCCATTTGGTGTGTAAATTTACAAATATATTATTTTGATATATATGTCCGGATTTGATTTTGAAATAGTTGACTTGAGTTCATTAACTGCAGAGGAGAAAATTCGAGTTAAAAAGTGTGTTCAAAAGTGCTTTCGAAGGTAAATGAACAACAACAGGTTGTTTGACCCAGAGCCGATTTCCATCGACAGTAAGAAAAATCAGGAGTAGAACGTGTAAGGGAGCATCATGTGTCTGCATATTTTGAGTTTTAAAAGATCAAGAAAAGGAAAGGTTGTCTTAGAAAAAGGATTTAACTATGATACTCGAAACAACTCAAATCAGGCCCTGACGAGATCTCCACCGATCCACGATGTTAATATGAGATTATCACAGCTTCAATTCTCGTTAAACCAGTGCTGACAGGTATCATTACTGGACAATATTTTGCAACGAGCATGTATCAATGCCACGCACACTTTTTACCGAGTAAGTGCCAATGCCGGGCACTATTTTAACCGAACTGGTGTCGATGTCGCACACCGTTTTATGAATCAATATACTGTCGAGCGTGCTATTGCTTGGAGCTATTTAGCGGCGACTCGAGTAGAATTTATCGAGAGTTGACTTGAACGTTTCGATTGTATTGCTGATTACAACTTCCGCTGGAAGTTTGTGCCATCATTCCTCGACAACTCTGGTTGGGAAGAAGGAGGGTAGGGACGGCATTGGGAGGATATGCACATGTTACGCTTGGAGACTGATATTTTCATTGTATACCCCGAGTCACTCATTATTCATAACTGGGGTTCAATTTGATGGAAGCGCTAATACGGGCTCATTGAGCAGTCTAAATGCATCTGCACCAATGGAAAGTCCAGACATAGGCAATTAAGAGTTAAATTTGACGTGTAAATCCCTTCAAACAACACAACTCCGGACGGGGTTATAGATGTGAATTTTGTAAATATGAAAGGGAATGAGACCTGAATTCATGATATTTAACGCCATGTTATCCCTTAATGGGTCCTCTACACAATGATATTGCATGCAGTAACATATATATACATTGGATGTCAGATATAAATTCGTTTGGAGTTTGAGAAGCACAGCATCGTTAAACCGAAGTTCGGCGATGCCAATTACATCTTAATGGTGGCAACGCGTAAGTGTTGGTGTGAACAGGTTATACCTTGCCCTATAGCAGTGCTTGCCTTAATGAAAGAACTCACAAGATGTAAATCTCTTATAAAATTCATGTTTGATCTCCTCATTGTATAAACGAATATTTCCAACATGGCAGCAGAGCTCTATTTCAATTGATTCACCCTTTATTCGGGTTGCACCGCACAAATTAGTCGTTTTTAGCGTTGACCAGCAAGTCCACACAGAAGCATACAATCACAATACAAACTAATTGCAACATAATGCGATTATAGACGTTATTGCGAAGGTAAACGACAACAGCAGGAGCAACAAACTGTCCTCGCTTCCTGGGGACTGATCCCAAGCCTCCTAACAAACAGTTCCAGCCCAATGGATGCGCAAACCTTCTCATTTAATTTCAATAAAAAATTAACCGCAGAGAGGACTGTATTATTTTTTTTTATAGATACAATACCAATCAAACCGGCTGACGTCATTAACTGATAATAATGGACAAACCGACTTACAACAGGTTATGTGGAACTCCACCCAAATCGAATAAGATCTTGTTCCTTGTAGTTTATACATTCGGCGCAACGGTGGATACTACCCAGAGTGGAAAATTATCGAAAAGTAAACCAGTTATAAAATAAGCATACATATATTGTTTTGCTTAGAAAGGTTGCTCTCGAGCAAAATAACTTGACATATGAGTGCAAACAGTGAGAGATCTAAATGATATGGGTGACTAATATGTATCAAAGACTATACCAGGACTCTTTAGATTCGTTTGACTTCTGGCCGACTATTTTCGAAGGAAATGTAACATTGCATTACAATACTAATGAAAATGTGCTACTTGTCTCGCAAAAATCCTTCCAAATTACAGGAACCATACCGTCATTGTTTTTCCTGTAATCTATGTAGGCATAGCCTTCTTCAAAAGTCGCTCCGATCATCAAGAATGAATGCTTCATCAACAAACAGATAAATTCTTCCGATCATCAACAAATTTGCAGAGAACACAATAAAGGGAGTGAAACTGCAAGTCAAACTAGAGTGTCAGCGGATCTAATTAAACTTGCGTGAAACTGCAAGTCAAACTAGAGTGTCAGCTGATCTAATTAAACTTGCGTGAAACTGCAAGTCAAACTAGAGTGTCAGCTGATCTAATTAAACTTGCGTGAAACTGCAAGTCAAACTAGAGTGTCAGCTGATCTAATTAAACTTGAACACAATTGTCGAGTGACCAGAAAAGGGGCTAATAAAATAAAATGTCGATATAAGTAGTGTACTCATAAATTATCACAACCCAAAGCATGAATCCTTCGTGTCCGGAAGGCAACTAGTCCCTGTTAGCAATGACGGCAAACCTCTTGGTGCCATTTAAGAGATTTAAAAAGCATCAAGCAATTGAAGGTTTGTCACAACTTAAGATGCTGTTGCCATCAAGAATCTTTTTTACTTGTCATTGATCCTGTATTAAAGATAACACACAAATACATGATACTTCCTTGGACGTTTCACTTCGAGACCATTCCATTTTTTTGATCAAAGGCCACCCTTTTGGAGTCAAAGGGCTTGTTGTTATTTCCTATCAACTAGCATTTATCTCCCCATCGATCAATCACATCCATCTATTAAACAGCAAAAGTCTAACACAAACAATCACCGGGCTCCATCAATCACCTCTCGACCTACAGTAGTACTGCTTTCCCCCCAAATACCTCCTTCTACCAATTACCTCGCTACCTATCACGGCCCTCTCCACACTTCACTCGACCAGTCTCGTCACTCTTCCTATCACTTTCCTCAACCATTAATCTGCTCTAGTCAATCATATTTCTTTTTTATTATTTTTTTCTTTTCATCAACCACGGCATCTACCTATATTACTCCCCTCTACCTGTAACTATCAGCACCCTCGACCAACCACCGGCGTTAACCAAACACTCCCCCCTACCTGTAACCATTAGCACACTCTAACAACCACCGGCGTCAACCAATCACTCCCCTCTACCTGTAACTATCAGCACCCTCACCCAATTCCGGCGTCAACCTATCACTTCCCTATACCTGTAACTATCAGCTCCCTCAACCAATACCGGCGTCAACCTATCACTTCCCTCTACCTGTAACTATCAGCATCCTCAACCAATACCGGCGACAACCTATCACTTCCCTCTACCTGTAACTATCAGCACCCTCAACCAATACCGGCGTCAACCTATCACTTCCACAGACCATCATATATAAAAGGGTAGGGTTTTCTCTCATTGGCATAATCGGGCGGGGAAAATCAGGCTCAAAAGAAATATCCTCTTTACAATAGTCAACGAAAATCATCTGACCTCAGATATATGACGCTTTAATTAAGATCAATATGAACTCCTTATTGATGAAAAATACTCTTCCGTATTAGACAGCTTTGCCGATCAGTTCAACATAATACTCAAATTAAAATATAAATACGATTAACACACTCATGGAATATTATCGACGACCGTGACCGCATTTAAAGGTAACATTATGTTGAGGTTTACATATAAATAATAGGGAAACAATATTGAACACATCTTACGGAGGGCCATGTTATCCTGATTTTTTTTTGGCTAAAAGGACTAACGTAGTTTAAAATGAATATCAGTTGACAAGTAGGTAGTTAATGATGAACCCTTTCCGCTAAATATTATTAAATTGATATGTTTAATGGCTCATTATAGCTGATTGCAAATTGTTTCACACCATTTCTCGTTTTCGCAGTTTTTCCAGTCTTAAATTGCTGTAAATATTTTTTTACTAAAACCTTGGATGAGAATACCCGAAGCTTCTTATCGTGCAATCCCGAACACTAAAAACATTTGCTATACCATGATAATCATCGTACTGCTCTGTTCACTCCCACATTCATCCCCAGCATTAATTAATTACATCTCTACGCATCAAACCTTCGTTTTGCACGAGTAAAATAATCTTTGTATTCCTTCTTTGACCATTCAATAAGTCTAGTGTATCATAATAATAATTCCTATCCAATAACTCATTCTTCGATTAGGCCTTTACCAATAATCTCCTTCATATCTTTTATTAATCAATTTGGCTACCAATCAATTACCCATCTACCAATTTCCCACCCAATCACTCTCTACCAGTCATTTTTCTACCATGCATCCCCTCTGCCACTCAGTCACTCTGCCCCTCAACCGCTCACACTCTAAACCACTCCTCCATCAACCACACTCCAAAGACAAAAGCGCCTGGTAGCCGACAGGAGCCTTCAGGAGCGCCTGTTTCCAAGAGGCGAGTCTGGATTCTTCTTGCTCGATGGCGTCGGGTCAAGTATCTTGTTGTTCAGAGGCAAGGTGGAGAAAAACATATTCAAAAATGACGAGCACAGCCCAGCTCGAGTAACAAAGGGTGTTATGCAAGGGAGAACCCAATCCGGCCACAACATCTTCAGACATTGGTTTCGTTTTAGGTCAATTGTTTTCACAGAGAAGTTCACAATTTACATTCAGCCTCGGACCCTCTTCCATTTGGAACACGTCAACTTTCAATTGTGTCGCTCCTCCTCCCTTTCGTTCAGATAACAAGACGCTGATTTGCTCGCGGGGAAGACGAACCCGTCATGAAGGATTGAGGCTGGGCGCTGTGCCCTGAGGTAAGCTGAGGCAGGCGGAAGTGTTGGCCGAGGTAAGATTTTTTTTTCTCGGTAATTTTGATTTGTACCTTAAGAGACACAATGCATACAAGGTGCACAAGGTTTTAGGTTTTCGAAATTCTGTTGTAATTTTTCATACGTATAGATACGTCCTCTTATTGACGTGACAGTTGTTAGAAGCGTCAAAAATAATCCAACAATTTTTTATGAAGTGAAATGATAATTCCGCTTTGAAGAAACCACAGAGCATGTAACTAAAAACTTTTCCCAGTGAAGAAGGCAAGTGAGGAAAACGAGTACTTTGCTCACCACACTAATCTAGCTAGTGAGTTTAATTGCTGGTTGTAGTTTATGAGGAGTATTGCATGCATTTGAGGTGTTCTGTCGTACGGATGCATACTTTCGTCAAGCGCAGGCATGACTTTATTCTTATTACTCCGTAAGAGGCTTCAGAGCCTGGGTTAAAATGTGTAGCATTTTTCCATACAAACGGATCAAAATTATTCATGAACCCTTACTCAACGAAGTGATTTAATTTGGGGTTTAGACTCCACTGACGCTGTAGTAAATTATTATTGACCTGATGGTGCTCAAAGTATCCCATTTAAACCAATTAACAATTTTTTAAAGCCAAATTCAGTACTGCCTTCACGTGCACGCTGACTAATGGGCTGGGCACTTTCCTTCCAAGGTTAATTGCTTTCCTGCGTTCCCAGATTAATTGCTTCCCTGCGTTCCCATGATAATTGCTTTGTAATACAAAATAGATTTGTCATTTTGTGTTTTCCTATTGCACGTTTTTTTATGTTAATAAGAGTAACCGGAGACCTTTTCCACCTTTTGTGTCCTAGATTCAAATTGTGAATGAATAAAACATTAAACTCTGAAAAGTCATTGAACAAGCTAACAAATACGGTCAAACATTGTGTTATCATTGCTGTCCCGTCTCAAAACAAACAGAGTCACGTGGATGATGAAGTCAGTAATTGTGGAATAATATTCGCATTCAACTCTGAGCGCATAACAAGATCCAACTGAGCTTGCAATATTCACCTCTAACACAAGAGAGCTGAGGTGAGAGTGTCCTCTGCGTAGACACGTTATTCGGGAACACCTTGCTGGGCCCGCCGCCTCATTATTTCAACTTTATGATTATTTTAGCGTCATGGAGAACAAATAACATTTGCATGAAGGTGCCATTAAAACACCAGCAGCAACTACTTCCACTGCGGTGCTGCATAAGAGCACTATTGTGGCGCCTTCAACGGCTGCTGCTCGTCTGTATTGCGTAAAGGTGCCAGCCGCCAGCAACAGCTGCTGCCGCGATGGTGTTGCATAAGAGCATAATTGTGTTGCCTCCAACAGTTTCTGCTTGTCAGTGTTGCATAAAAGCGCCATTATAAAGACATCAACGACTGCAGCTGCTACGATGCTGCATGACGGTTCCGCCAGTTACCGTTCCTGCCACGTGGGTGTTGCTTGGGGGTAGAACTACTACGCCATCAACGGCCGTCGCTTGCCTGAGAGTCAAATAAGGGCACCATTACAATGCCGCAACGGCCGCCGCGCTTTGATGCTGAATCAGAGCGTCGTTATAACAGTAGCAACAGCGGCGTGGCTGCAGCACAAGTTGCCTATAACGACAAGGTGTGAGATAAGAACATTGTATCGGCTGAAGTTGTGATTGACAATTGTACACTTACAAGTGCGTTCACGAGGACGATGCGGACCAAACTAAATATTTTGAACAGTGCATCAGATATATTTATGTGCATCCAATCATAACTTAGACTAACATATATCCCTTAAAAGTGCGTTCGCGAGGAAGATGCGTTCCAGAGTAAATATTTTAGCCGATACCCAGTCATATATTAGTATGCATCCAATCGTGCCTATGACTCACAATTTTTGCATGTCATGGAAAATATATTGTAAACACAGATGTAGCAATATGGACGGGAAAAAGTTTGATATATCTGCTGATATATGAAAGGCAGTATGCCAAACATCAAAAGTGAGGCGTCATATGAATATTTTTCAAGTGTTAGCACTGCTATAAAAAGGCTCTTTACTATGATACTCTCAAACTTTTGTAATTATCATAAATTCATTTGAATAATTTTGGTGCAGAGAGACAACACCAATTTGGCAGGTGGTCACTTCTGTCAGGTTCATTTTACTCCCGGTCTATTTTTCATACCTAAAAGATTCTTTGATGATACAATGTCGAAACGAGTTGTGCTCAGGTGTCATATTATTAATAAGACGCAGCACAAGCGTGTGGCGAAAAAAGTGTCTGTGTGACGAATGTCGTAAGTCTACATGATATGCGAGGGTAAATATTAGGACTTCTCCCTGAACGCTTGCCCTAAGGACTAGGATATTGGAAAATTATGAAATCCAGTAACATTTTTCACTATAGCAGCGGATAAGAATACCTGCTACCGCACCGCTTGCGTGGAGGAGAAGGCAACAAATAGGGAGGGAATTCCTTATCTGTCATTTCTTAACTGCGAGACCTTAATGTGAGAAGGTAGAGTAGAGGACCTCGCCACTCTGAATCCTATTGTTAGGGTCGCTAAATGCACGTGGTTGCACTGTGGATGAAACAAAGATGAAACATACATATTTTGTGTTTGAAAAGAGTAAATTTGACAAGCTGGAAATGAGTGAGCCGAAGTTGGAAAGTTGGGGGGAATGGGATTTTGTGTGTCAAATGGAAGGACATCGTTTGTGGATGAAGTGGTCTGGTACGTGGACGCGATTATATTGGGGTTGAGGATTGAAGTTGATGCGAGAATAGTTCGAGTTACGGAGCAGAAGTTCCATGGTTAGTGTCAGTGTGGTAGAGTGCGTGACTTTAGAAAGCCCCTAGTTAATGTGGGAAAAGTTCAGTGAATAAACGTTAGTTGAATGATGATTCAAACGAAATCAGTATCCGCCTAAAATTGAACAACATTGCCGACAGTTGAGCGTTTTTAGTGCCTCGGTCCCCATGAGCGAAACAGACTGAACGCGGAGGAACTGCAGTGGAATCTCGTGTGAAGAAAGGGTGTTAAGAGCTGGGAGCCCTGATGGGTGAAATGACCTGTAGGACCTAGGGTATGGAGGCAAAGAGAGGGGGTTACGAACGGGTAGTTGTATCCACCTGCGATTCACTAGGCTGTGATGTGTGAGGCGGGGCCGGTGGAGAGGAGAAGGTTGAATGTTTTCAAAATGTATTGAGCAGGGGGAGTTCCAGAGTGATGCGAAAAGATATGATCCATTGAACTTCTTAGAAGAAGAACGGGGATTATGAGAAAGTTGTAGGAAACAACAGACTCACGTGCTTTTAGGTGATGCGGACACGTGAGGATCGATGATGGGAAGTTTTCGAAACGGGTGATGAAAGAGGAGCTGCGTTGGCGAAGGCCTAGAAGACGAACAAACCATTGGTGCGTGCACGGAGTGGAGCAGGTTAAAAGTAGGGGAGCCATCAGTGAGGTGGTAACGAAAGAGCGTGCAATGGCTGGGCGTGAGTTGATATAGAATGATTGTGAATGGATGACTTGTGAAGCGACCCTGATGCACTCTATACAGCCCTCGGCCACTTTGTTGAGGAACGAGAGAGACATGAGTGGGGATCGTCCGGAAACTATGAAGTCGCCTCATTAATTGATTCAGCACAAAAATACAATTTTACCAATTTTAATAACAAGTTTTGTCTCTAAGATGTAGCCCTAGATGAGTTACATCTGGAAAAGGACACAAATTCTCCAAGATATTATCCACGCGTTAAGCAAAACGTTTGAAAGCAAACACTTGACTTATTATCACAAACGCAAATTGTGTAGCAGTGTGTCATTTTTGGAGCCAATCGTGGTTTTTAACCCATAAAATACGCTTTTTGTCTGTATCTGCTATTACTGCCATACTCCGTCCGTCCTCTTTCGGGGCAGCCGCGATGAGGGGATTGTATACATATAAATCTGGTTTGGTTAATGGAGAAAAGTAACGGTACTGACATCTGAAAGTATGTTGTAGTATTGCACGTAATACAATTCTGTAAGAATATTTGTCTCCAAAATACGTACATAAGCGAAAATATTTTATTAATGAATATTATTTAATGATGAAACAGAAAAACTTTCTCTAGTGGTAATTAAATTGAACATGAAGAAAGAATGTTAGACTGGAGTAATATTGTGGTGTCATTTTTGTTCGTATATTTTTGCACCCTCCAGCTTTTAGGTACGTTCTGAAATCGCCTTATCAGCAAAGTCGTCTAATTTCAGCGGGTACCACCTGAACAATGATTTGATTCGTCATAGATTAAAGTTACTCTTCTCTGAAGATAATATACGAAATAATCCATTTAATTTAAGTCCTCAGTTATAGGAAAAAATATTTTCGGGTAAACTAAAATATTGGCAACTAAATGTGCCGCACTTAATCAGTAATTTACAGAGCATGCAACACATTTTATTCATAAATTAGTCTGGAAAATATTCCATAAAATTTATGACACCACAACAAAAACCTGATGAATGAAACATGAAACATGTCGGCAATATACTCATGAAAAGGCTTGCTTGAAAATGAAAACAAATTAAAAGGTAGATTGAATGTCAATAGAACGTGTTGTTTTTTCATTGTTGTAATTCCAAATGAATCGTGTTCATTTTGTCATCATGAACGAGAACATGAACAGCAACACTTTCACAAGGGATGCCGCACCGCAACGCTTCACCAGCAAGTGTCCAAGAGTGAGCTGGCCGGTGGAAGGGAGTTATAATATCTGTCAAGCTGTGGTCAGGTTACTCTGGCCAGTGGTAGAAAGTCATGTTACCAGCCAAGCTATTTGGACAGAGTAGGCTGCCCAGAAGTAGAGAGCTGAGTTACCTGTCCATCGGTTTTGCAAGAGGGAGCCGGCCGGTGGTATAGAGTTATATTACCTGCCTCGCTGTTTGGACACAGTGAGCTGCCCACTGGTAGGAAGTTGAGTTACCTGTCGAGCGGCTTAGCCAGAGTAAGCTGGCCAGTAGAGGAGTCCAGGGCAAAGAGCCCTTCTGAGCCAATACTCCTGGTGTGCTGCATTGAGAAGTACAGGGCGCTGACAAGCCCATCGGCAACCGTGGGGTGGGCCAGAGTATCGGGCAGTTCGTCTTTTTGGCCTCCTTCAGGCAAGTCCTCCTCAGATTCTTGGTCCGAATGCCCAGCGAGCTGGTTCAGCTCAAGGTGATCCTCGTCTCGGCAGGACAGCGTGAGGACCTGTGTCCCCGGCACTGCGTCCTCTGGGACAGCTGCGGTGTACTCGGCCTCGCTCAGCTCCGGAGAATGGTCGTTGGAGTCGAGAACCTTGATGAGGAGCTGGGGATAAGGAGAGACTGGCGTGAGGGTGAGGAGTGAGATTTAGTTATGGGGGAGAGGTGGAGACTGGCGGAAGTAGGGCCGTGTAAGAACAGGTCAAAACTGACGTGAGAGTGAGAGGACAGACTGGAGTGAGTGGGAGAAAGCGGAAAGGAGGAGACTGGCGATGAGGGACAGGTGAAACAACAGGGAGTGGGAAAGGGGAAGAGGCGGAGTCTGGCGTAATTGGGACGAGAGGTGTGGGAGTGACTGTCTTGAGTGGCAGGGAAGGAGACTTTTGTTAGCGGGAAGGAAGATGTGGAGACCTGCGTGAACGGGGAAGAGAAAACTGCGTTAACAGTTTGGGCTTACGGTTGGTGGAAAAAAAGGAGACTGGCATGAACATGGGAGAGAGACATAGAGACTGGTGTGGCAGGAGAGAAGAGAATATGACTGACGTGAGCAGATGGGAAAATATAACCTCACGAGATCAAGAGGTTGCATGAAAACTGTCATGAACGCATGACGGGAAGGAGGGGAGAGTGATTAAATAGAGAAAGAAGAGTGAGCGGAGCTCATCTGGCGTGAGTAGGAGAGGTGAGTAGAGAGAGGCAGCCAATAGAGTGAGAGGAAAGAGTTGGAGATTGTGGGAGAGTGAGGGCAAAGTGAGAGGAGAGTGAGGGCAAAGTGAGAGGATTGTGAGCAGAGAGTGAGGGTTATAGTCCCAGGGTGAGAGGGTAGAGAGGGGAAAGTTTGAGGGAAAGTAAGGAGAGTGTGGTATGAGAGCATTGGGAGAATGCGGGGTGAGTATGTGTGGAGTGGAGGAAAAAATAAGGAAAAATTAAGGGTGAGTGAGGGAAGAGTGATGAGTGAGTTAGATACATA